>PVKH010046311.1:0-10418 GCA_004027955.1 Chaetophractus vellerosus
AGTCAGCTCACCGCGTGGCAGCCTGCCTGCTCGCGGGGGCTTGCCCTGCCCACGGTGGCCTGCCCTGCCCGCGGTGGCTTGCCTTCTCAAGGCGGTATGCCTGCTCAAGGAGGCCCCGGGAACTGAACCCGGGGCCTCCCATGTGGCAAACCGGCGCCCTACCAATTGGGCCACAGCCGGCCCCCAGAATTTCTATTTAGTGTTGATTGCAAAGGTTTGGAAATGGATGGTTGTGATGGTAGCAAATTATTGTAGCTGTAATTAACAGTGCTGAATTACAGAGGTGAATGTGGTTCAAAGGGGAAACTTTAGGTATGTTACTGAAATAAAAATTAAAAGATAAAACATAGGAGGTCCCAGGTTCAGTTCTCAGTGCCCAACAGTGGACCCTATTGTAGATGATGGACTATAGTTCACAGCACAAGAATGTTCTTTCGTGAATTATAACAGATGTATGACATTGATACAAGGTGTTAATAGGGCGGTATATGGGGAAAATACATCTAATGTAAATGATGGACAGAAGTTAATAGTACTATTTTAATAATTTTTCATCAACTGTAACAAAGGTAACCACTGCTAAAAAAATATTACAATTACAAAAAAGTGCTATTTGCTATCATCAATTGTAACAAATGTTCCACACCAACACAAGGTGGTGGTGGGATGGTGTATTGGAATCCTGTATTTTAAGCATGATTGTTCTGTAAACCCACAACTTCTCTAATAAAAAAACTTAACCACCCAAAAAAAAAAAAAAAAAAAAAAAAAAAAAAAAAAAAAAAAAGAAAAAAAAGTCAGTCTGGATAGCTCTATATTTAGCCCATATGTCTTTACTGGTGAATTCTACTAAATATTTGAAGATGAAATCATACCAATTCTATACAAACTCTTCCAGGAAATAGAAGAGGAGGGAACTACCCAGCTCATTTTAGGAGATCAACACTATCCTGATTCCAAAAGCAGACAAAGACATTATAGGAGGAAAAAAGAAGAGGAAAACAAAACTATAGATCAATAACCCTCACAAAGATAGATTAAAAAACCCTGAACATGATAGAAAAGTTTTGGTAATGGAAGTTGGTGATGGTAGCACAACAGTGTGTATATAATTAACAGCACTAAGTTATATATTTGAATATGGCTAAAGGAGGAAATCTTAGGTTGTATATATGTTATTAGAATAAAACATTTTAAAAAACTATAGATGTCAAAACAAAACAGAACAAAACTATAGATATGTATAACATAGTGAACTCTAATATAAACTGGACTATAGTTAATAATATAATTATATTAATATTGTTTCATCAAATTTAGCAATGGTACCACATTAATTGAAAGTGTTAATAATAGGGAGCATTGTATGTGGGGGGAGTATATGGGAACTGTATTTTCTGCATGATTTTTTTGTAAACCTACAACTTCTCTAATGTAAATAAATAAATATATTTTTTTAAAGTTTAAAAGACAAAACAAAACAAAAAACCCTGAACAAAACTTAAGCAAATTGAATCCAGCAATATATAAAAAGGGTGATTGATCTCATGATTAAGGTGGTTTTATGTAGGAAAGCAAGGTTGTTTTAACATCTGAAAATCAATCAGTGTAATTGTTTTGGGGGTTCTCAAGACCACTACGAAGTTAAATGACTCACTAGGAGGACTCATAAGTTCCAGCATATAGTCATACTCATGGCTGTGATTTATTATGGTGAAAGGATACAAAGCAAATCAGCAAATGGTAAAGGCACATGGGGTAACATTTGGAAAAAACTAGGTGAAAGCTTCCAAGGTCAGTCTCCAAGTGGGCCCACACAGGGCATGTGCCTAATTGCCCCCAGCAATGAGTTGTCATAATGTGTGTGAAATGTTGTCTACCAGGGAAGCTCTTTACAGACTTGGTGCTCAGGGTTTTTATTGGGTGCTGATCATGGAGGCAACCTCTGCCAAGCACATAAAATTTCATAATCCCAGAAGGAAAGCAGGTGTTCAGCATATACTGCATTGTTTAAATAAACAGTTTAGGCATAGTGAGCCATTCTTATCAGGAAATGGTGATTTCCAGATGCCAGCCAAGGGCCAACTTTGCAAGCAGACCCTTCTAACTTATGTTAACTCTCTATGCATAGTAATCATCTCAATATATGCAGAAAAAGTATTTGACATAATTCAATATCAATTCATGAAAAAAACTCCCAGCAATCTAAGAAAATAACTTTTTCAACCAAATAAAAGACATCTACAAAAACCCTAAAGCCAACATCACACATAACTGTGAAAGACAGAATGTTTTTCTCCTAAAATTGGAAACAAAGCAAAGGTGTCATCTCTCACCACTCTGATTCAATGATCCATTCATTGAATGGTCTTAGCCATAAGGCAAGAAAATAAATAAAAGGTATATGGGTTACAGGGAATAAATAAAACTGTTTTAATTATTCACAGACAAAATGATAATCTATGTAGAAAATCCAAAAGAATCTACCAAAAAACTATCAGGACTAATAAAGAGAGTTTAGCAAGGTTGCAGAATACAGTCAACAAAGAAAAATCAATTCTATATCTATACACTAACAATTGGAAATTGAAATAAAAAACACAATACAATTTACAATACCATCAATAAATGTGAGTTAGGGATAAATTCAACAAAATATATGTAAGACATGTACACTGAACAATATGAAACAGTGCTGAAAGAAATTTTAAAAGACTTCAATAGATGGAGAGAGAGAGACCATGATCAGAGATTGAAAGTCTTGATATTGTTAAGATGGCAATCCTTTCCAGGTACAATGCAATGTCAGTCAAAATCTCAGCAGGTGTTTTTATTGAAATTGATAAGCTGATTCTAAAATTTACAAGGAAATAAAAATACCTTAGAATAGTCAACACAAATTTGAAAAAAAAGAGAACAAAATTGGAGGATTTAAACTACTTGATTTCAGAACTTATTATAAAGCTAAAATAATTTAAACTGTTTGCCAGTTTGGCATAGTTTTCAAGGAGAGGCATATAGCTCTAAGGACCAGAATAGAGGGTCTAGAAATAGATCCACAAATATAGAGACAACTGATTTGCTGCAAGATGCCAAAGTTATTCAATGGGGAAAAGGACAGTCTTCAACAAACAGCACTGGAACATTGTGCTATCTCCACATGTAAAAAAGTGGACCCTTTGCAGGACACTGATGTATTGGGGCTGTTTTTGTTTATGGATACATGGATGACATCACTCCTAATGCAAGGTCAACCTGTATGTGAACCTATATGTGTATATATACTGTTTTATTTAGTTTATATTTTATAAAAAATGAAATTATCTATGAAACATTTCCAGAACATGCATTAGTGGTGTGCTGGCTCCTAAGATTAAATGCTTCAAATGGTTACACTGGGAAGGACAGAGGCTATAGAACCTGTAAAACTATGTTAGGACACAAAGAGATTTTATGATTCTGTTTAAACTGAAGGGATAAACCAAGATAAACACACACACACACACACACACTCACACACATATAGTTCCTTTAAATATTTTTAGTTAAATGCAACAAAGTAAAAAGAGTTAGGAAACAGCCAGAGGATATATATGTAAGCCAGCAGGTATCAGCTTTATTTATTCTTCTTATTTTTTTTAACGGATAAAGAGAACAAGGAGGGCAAAGTAGGAAAAAAAACTATAACCAAGTTTTGTCTTTTGTTTTTTTTTTTTTAACTCTAATAAAGGTGCTAAGATTCAGTTTTGTGTTCCTTGTTTTATACCTTTTATCCAATAACAAGCCCTATAACTCAAAGGGAGAGCTGATATGATGGGATTTCAACCAGCAAACAAGAGCTGGGCCTCAGTGGGAAATTGTATGCTCCAGAGGTAATACATAGGTTAGGAAATCTGCTGAATTGTGAAAAATTTCCTAGGATCTTTACCTTGACATGGCTTCCCTCTTTATCTGAGACAAGAGCCACATAGGTGATTTCATGATGTCTGCAGTATTCTTGCAATTCCTCTTGGGACTGAAATAAACAAACACAGTGTATAAAATAAATACTTGGAACAGCCTCAGGTAATTAAGGAGAATGAAAATATTGTTTTCAATTGTATTCACAAAATGAATTACTAAACATGCTGACTCCAGGGGATATAAATATTCAGCAAGAAAAGCACAGAATTCAAAGTAGGAATAAGAACTCTTGCTGTGGACAATGAATGTGGTCAGAATACATAAGAGGTTTTAAAAGCTTAAATCTTAACATAAGTTGCCAAAAATCACCACATCTGTACACACACACACACACACACACACACACACAGAGAAAGCCTTTGAGGAAGCAAAGGTAACAAAAGATCAGCAGATGAAAAGTAGCAGTGAAGCACAAAGCAAATAAGCACTAGGGCGGAGCACAGGGCATGCCACTGTGCAGGACTGATGTTGTTGGTCTTGTATTTACTGCAAGACAGACACTTCTCTCACCCAACTTTTGAAACAAGTGGAAGAGGGGCCTGCTCTTTCAAATGATTAAACACATTGCTCAGCATATCGTTGATGCAGACTGTCACACAACACACACATAAATGGACAGAAGTCACTTCAGAGGTCTCTTGGCAGGTGCTGTGTGGGTTGTCCTAGTCATCTCTTCATACTCTGGGCCACCTTTAGTGTAGGTGGATGCGTGTACAACCTGGATGCTCACCTGCAGGCGCAGCCCCTTCTGTGAGCCTCTTGTGGCAGCACAGACGTCAGTTATCTAAAGGCCTCCTATTCTAAAGGGTAGGCAGGGGTCCAGGACACCACTTTTCTTGTCTCCATACTCGGGGCAGGTGTCACGACTGATGACTGTGGGAGCGTGACGCTATGAAGGCACAAACACACTAAACACAAAATGCCGTTGGGAAGTGTGAGAGGCTAGATACTGCCCTGCTCCCCAAAAAGCACATGGCCCCCATCCTCTATCACCCACCACTTTCCCCTCAATCTCCACATTCACATCCTATGTGACCTTACATGGTAAAAAGGACTCTGCAGATGTGATTATGATAAGGAGCTTGAGATGGGGAGATTATCCTGGATCATCTGGGTAGGCCAAATGGAATCACATGGTCCTTATAAAGGGAGCCAGGAGGATCAGAGTTAGAGGGAGACGTACAGACAGAAGTGGGGGTCAGAGAGAGGAGGCTATGTGGCTGGCTTTCATGATGGAGGAAGGGGTCATGAGACAAGGAGTGTAGGTATGGTCTCCAG
Organism: Chaetophractus vellerosus; assembly: GCA_004027955.1. Classification (NCBI taxonomy): domain Eukaryota; kingdom Metazoa; phylum Chordata; class Mammalia; order Cingulata; family Chlamyphoridae; genus Chaetophractus; species Chaetophractus vellerosus. The sequence goes on from PVKH010046311.1 coordinate 5,242, forward strand.
AAGCTGGAAAAGGAAGGATAATGATTCTCTCCTAGTCCCTCCAGAAGGAGCCAGCACTGTCAACTCCTTCATTTTAACTCAGCGTAACTGATTTTTGGACTTAGCTCCAGAACTGTAAGATAATAAGTTGATGTTCATTTAAGCCACTAAATTTGTGGTAATTTGTTACAGCAGCAACAGGAAGCTAATACAGAAAGCAACTATAACCACAGAGATACAGTTTGACAGAAGCTACAGGTGTACAGAAAAATCTGTTTTTAAAGCCATGACTATTTGTACTTCACATACAGGGGCTTTTTGCCTCATTACCTGTGAGCAGTCATACATGATTTCTGCTGTGATTCCCACTGCCCAGAGTTTCTGGATTAGGTTGATGGCCCTGGACATGGACATCTGGCCAACGCTTACAACCAGGAGGTCACAAGAGCAGACTGTAACCTGGATCAGAAACAGAGAGTGTAACAAAAGTCTTTGTTCCAGAACGACACGGTACAACGAAAATGACATTCAAATGGTGTTTATATTAGTCTTTTAAGACAGAAATTATTATAGTCACATAATTCCCTAGTATATGAGGCACTCCCATTTTCCTGCCAATTTAGACTCTTTTTGTTTTTAAAATTGAGTAGGGCTGAACTTGTCTGGTGCAGATCTCTAGTGCTCACAACTGTTCAGGATATGATGGGCAGAGGGTGAGAGAATATTTTCAAAGTGGTTCGACTAAGACAACAGACAATAATAATTCATCTTTAACATGCAGATTCCCTCAAAAATCAATTACACATAAAATTAAATTAAAGACATTAGCACTTAATGTGGATAACATAAAGTGAAAGCAATTCTTCACTGGTAAAAATTAAAGTATACATTTTAAAGAAATAATGGCATTTTAAGCATTCAATAATTAAACTACTAGCAAGTAAAGGGCTTACCTCAATAAAAATACAATATTTAAATTAACATACAAATTGCCTGGAGCTAGTAAGTTCAGGTCATATCTCCACTTATTTAGAGAAATTAAATTATGGGTGGGTTAGCAGGAAAAAAAGAGAAAATATAACAGATATCTGGCCAAGCATATGCCTCAGAGAGGGCGGAGAAGGGAAACGGCTGTACCCACCCTTAGCCATCAGAAGGATATTCTTTTCCTCTGAGAATACTAATTGTTTCAGAAACACAAGGGAAAAAGGACCATTTCTAGTGTTGTAGACTGCAGCAGGATTTCTGAACAAGGGGCTTTGATATGAGTCTATTAACAACTACCACATCTCATACCCACAGAGTGCATTACAGAAGAGGAAAGTGTGGCAAGGAAAGGATGAATGAATAGCCTCAGGTCACCCAGCTAGAAAGCAGAGGGTAAGGATGGAAATTCAAGGACTGATACCCAGTCTTAGGCTAGCCTGTCATGGTCAAGATAATTCTCAATACCCTCAGTCTATTGCTGCCAACATCTGAGGCTCCATGGAAATTACTGCAAAAGGTAAACAATACTTTAGAAAGCAAAGGTGCCTCAAAGGATGCTGGAGGGGGAGCAGATGTGGCTCAAGCAGTTCAGCGCCTGCCTCCCACATGGGAGGTCCTGGGTTCGGTTCCCAGTGTTTCCTAAAGAAAACAATGAGCAGACAATGAGCAAAAACAAACAAGCAGAGAATGGATGTGGCTCAAGCAGTTGAGCACCTGCCTCCAACATGGGAGGTCCCAGGTTTGATTCCTGGTGCCTCCTACCTAAAGAAAAAAACAAACAGACAGACAATGAGAAAAATAAATGAGCAGTCAATGAACATAAACAAAACGAACAAACAATGAGCAAAGAGACGAGGGAGCCAACTCAGGAGAGCCAGTGTGGCTCAGTGGTTGAGAGCCAGCCTCCCGCATACAAGGTCCCGGGTTCGATCTCAAAAAAAGAAAGAAAAAGGGAAAAAAAGGATGCTGGAAAGAACTTACAGGCTCTTCCATGCTGATGACAGCAGCAGATATCTTGTCTATAGCTAGGCTGACTCCAATGGCAGTGGGAAGTGGCCCTAGAGCCTGTGGTCCTCTAAACTGGGGAATCTGTGGAGAAAGGCATACTTGTGGTTAAGAAATAGAGAAGAAACTGTGATTATGAGGAAACCATTGATTTTAGGGCAAGCACTCTATCAGCAACTTATTATCTAGGAGTTCAACAAAAAGAAGTGTGTGTGTGTGCCCATGTGCATGTGTGTGTGTAGAGAGAGAGAAGTAAGCATGCAGGCAATGATGGAAAATGTTAACAAATGCTGCATCTAGATCTACACTGTTCAATATGGCAGCCACTAGCCACACGTGGCTACTGAGCACTTGAAATGTGGCTAATCCGAATTGAGTTGTATAGGTCATGTAAAACTCTGGATTGCAAAGACTTATTTTAAAAAAAAAAAAGAATGTAAAATAGCTCATTCATAATTTTTTTGCTTGTTATTTTATTTAATTTGAAAAAGTTTGAAAAAAAATTTTAAAATTTTGATTACATGCTGAAACAATATTTGAGATATATTAGGTTCAATAAAATGTTATTAAAATTAATTGTTTCTCTTTCCTTTTTCTATGTAAAGAGAAAAATTTTAAATTACATATGTAGGTTCTGGTTCTAGATCAAGATGGAATAGGATCATTTCTCTCTATTCCTTCCAGGCACAGTTAAAACTTCTGGACATTATATATAAAACTCACTCAACACATGGTGAGTTCCCTGGGCTTCCTTTTTCTTTTCTATTAGAGAAATTGTGGGTTTACAGAATAATCATGCATAAAATACAAGATTCCCATATACCACCCTATTATGAACATGCTACCCTGGTGTGATACATTTGTTTTTTTTGTTTTAAAGATTTATTTATTTTATTACATATCTACCCTTCCCCCCCCTGCGGGGATGCGCCAAGACTGGTCACTGCGCAGGCACGGCTTTCTCCACTTGTGGGCAGCTTCTGCTTCCATTCACGGCCGGCTTTCAGTTTGCGGGTGGCTGGCTGCGCTCCATTCACGGGCTACCTGCCCTGTCCGTGGCAGTTTTTGCCCTGCCCACGGCGGCTCTGGCCCGCCCATGGCGGCTTGCCATTCTCAAGGCGGTCTGCCCGCTAGGAGAGGTCCCCGGGAACCGAACCTGGGGCCTCCCATGTGGTATGCCGGTGCCCTATCCACTGGGCTATCGAGCTGGCCCGATACATTTGTTATAAGTGATGAAAGCACATTTTTCTAACTGTTCTATTAACTATAGTCCACGGTTTTAACTGAGGGCTTGTGTTGTACAGTTCCATGGATTTTTTCCCCCAACTTTTATCAAGTACCATATATACAACCTAAAAATTTCCCCTTTTAACTACATTCAAAGATATAATTCAGTGCTAATTATGTTCCAATTATGTTGTTGCTACCATCACCACCATCCATTACTAAAACTTTTTCATTGTCCCAAATAGGAACTCTGTGTAACTTTTAAGCCTTAACTCCCTATACCCTCCCCCAACCTCATCCCCTGGTAACCTATATCATAGATTCTCTTATGAGTTTGCTTATTCTTATTATTTCATATGAGTGAGATCAAAGAATATTTGTCCTTTTGTGTCTGACTTATTTCACTCAACATTATGTTTTCAAGGTTTATCCATGTTGTCACATGCATCAGAACTTCATCACTTTTTACAGCTGAATAATATTCCACTGCAGGTATATATCATTCATCAGTTTAGGGACAAGTGGGTTGCTTTCATCTTTTGGCAATTATGAATGCTGCTGCTATGAACATTGGCGTGCAAATATCTGTTCGAGTCCCTGCTTTCAATTATTTTGGGTATATAGCAAGGAGCGGGGTTGCTGAATCATATTGAAATTCTATACTTAGCTTTCTGAGGAACTGCCAAACTGTCTTCCACAGAAGCTATACAATTTTACAAAATTCCCACCAGCCATGAATGAGTGATACTATTCTTCCACATCTTCTCCAACACTTGTGATTTTCCATTTTTTAAATAGTACCCATTCTAAGGGGTGTAAAGTAGTATCTCGCTGTGGTTTTGATTTGTATTTCCTAATGGCTAATGATGCTGAGCATCTTTTCCTGTGCTTTTTGGCTATTTGTTTATCTTCTTTGGAAAAATGTCTATTCAAGTCTTTTGCCCATTTTTTGATTGGGTTGTCTGCCTTTTTGTTGTTGAGGTGAAGGATTTCTCTCTATATTCTGGATATTAAACTTTTATTGGATATGTGTTTTCAAATATTTTCTCCCATTATGTAGGTTGTCATTTTACTTTCATGATAAAGTCCTTTAAGGAACAAATGTTTTAAATTTTGAGGTGGTCCCATTTATCTATTTTTCTGTTGTTGCTTGTGCTTGGGGTGTAAAGTTTAAGAAAACATAGCCTAACACAAGATCCTGAAGATCCTTCCTACATTTTCTTCTAGGAGTTTCACAGTTTTGGCTCTTCCATTCGGGTCTTTGATCCATTTTTAGTTGATTTTTGTAAGATGGAGGTAGGGGTCCACTTCATTCTTTTGCAAATGGAGATCCAGTTTTCCCAGTACCATTTGTTGAAAAGACTGTTCTTTCATAATTGAGTGGACTTGGCACCCCTGTCAAAAATCAGTTGGCGGGAGGCTGGCTGTAGCCCAGTGGATAGGGCACCGGTACACCACATGGGAGGCCCCGGGTTCGGTTCCCGGGGACCTCTCCAAGCGGGCAGAACGCCTGAGAAGGCAAAGCCGCCGTGGGCAGGGCAGAGCCACCGTGGGCAGGGCAAAAAGCCGCCATGGGCAGGGCAAAGCCGCCGCGGGCAGGGCGAGCCACCTGCAAACGGAGCAAAAGCCGCCCGGGAACGGAAGCAGAGCCACCCACAAGCGGGACAAGCCGCCTGCGCAGTGAGCTGACTCGGCGCGTTGCCGCAGCGGGGGGGAGACAAAGCAGACATAGAAGGACACAAAAAATGAACACACAGCAAGAGCAAGCAGAAAGCGGGGGGATATATAACAACAACAACAAAAAATCAGTTGGCCATACAAGGTGTTGGAGGTGGGGTGATGAATGGGAGCCCTGTATGAAGATATGCATGTTTGTTTTTTAAGTTCACAACTTTTACTATGCACTTATTGCTAATGTATGTATGAATTATATACTTCAATAACATTTTTTTAATGAAAAAAAAAATCAGTTGGCCATA
>PVKH010046312.1:0-10410 GCA_004027955.1 Chaetophractus vellerosus
CTGGGTCTCTGCAGAGGATACAGGGACCTGGATATACATTGGGTTCTAATTCACTGCTATGAATGGCTCTATAGTCTGCATCTGTGGAAGGAGGGACCTAGGCCCTGCTGCCTCTGGACAACTCCCAAGTTGCAGAGTATAGAGTGGGAGGGAGTTGTCTTTACTGTTGGATCAGAGATGGAAATTTCCTGCTTGATCTTGTAGATTATTTTTCATTTCCTTTGATGCAGCATTTGTGAAGTCCTTCTCCAGTCTTTATCAGAGTTCTAAGCAAGTGGGATTTTCCCTTTTATTAGCTGATTCTGAGGGCAGATTTCTTTTCAGGGGATGTCTTATGTCACCATGTTGATGACATCACTTGACTAATGTCATGTTAGAGGGACAACTGTGACTTCAAATTTATATATTAGAAAAGAAGATAGGCTAACCAACAATGATAAATTATCCAAACTAATACTTGAGAAACAGAATTGAATAATTAAACTCAAAGAAAGTAGAAAGATAGGAATAATAGAAATAGAGACAGAAATTAATAAAATAGAAAACAATCATTTATAAAGTCAATAAAACCAAAAGTTATTTATTTAAAAATACTTATATACTTCTGGAACTACTAATCAAAAGACAGTGGACAAATTTTCTCATGTCAAGTAAGGAAAAGGGACATCACTACAAGTCTTCTAAACATTTTAAAGATAAAGAGATGATATTGTGATCACATTAAGTCAATCATTTTGAACATTTTCATAAAATGGACACAGTTCTTGAAAAACACAGAGTATAAAACTAAAACAGGGGAGCAGATGTGGCTCAAGTGGTTGAGCACCTGCTTCCCACATGGGAGGTCCTGGGTTCAGCTCCTGGTGCCTCCTAAAAAAAAAAAAAACTAAAACAAACATAAATATTGAATAGTTCTATATCTATTTAAGAAATGCAATCCATTAAAAACCACCCCAAAAAGAACAGTCAGACCTATATGTCTTCATTTGTGAATTCGTTTAATCATTTAAGAAAGAAATAATACCAATCTTTCACAAACTCTTCCAGAAAATAGAAAAAGGAAACACATCTCCAGTTGTTACAGCAAACGCTTAATTCCAAAACTTGTCCAAGTCTTGTGGATTGGTTTGTGTCCTCCAAAAAGACATTTTCAAGAACTGATTCCCCTTATGTGAATCCCTATGAATGTGAACTAATTTGTAAGTAGGACCTTGCAAGATGTTATGAGTTAAAATAAGAACAAACTGGACTTGGATTAGGATGGGCGCAATCCAGTATGAATAGAGTCCTTATCATCATATAAGGAGATGAAATTGGGACAGATACATGCAGAGGCAGAGACAGAGACAGACACACAGGGAGAGAAAGAGATAGAGATAGAGAGGGTTATGTGACAGAGGCAGATTGATTGCTGACTAGCCACCACCAGAAACCTGAAGACAGAACAGAAATCCCTATTCTTATAAAGTAAATCTACAAAACGCCCTCTAAAATATCATACTTAATGGTTAAATATTGAAAACTATCCCAATTTTAGGAATTAGATGAAGATCCCCATTTTCACCATTTCTAACCATTATTGTATTGGAGATTCTAGCCTAACAGTTAAGAAAGAAAAAGCAATTAAAGACAGAAGTTTCAGAAGAAAAGAAATTAACTCATTTTTTTCTGTTTGTTTTTATTGTGGTGATTTTAATATGAATTTGAAAAAAATAATTTAATAGCAAGTTTACATTTGCATGTGGTTGTAAGAAATAATAGATCACAATACAACCACTTCTCTCAGTGGCAGCACCTTGAATAACTCTAGTGTAAAATCACAACAAGGAAATTGACATTGATACAATCCATCTACTTTATCCAGATTTTACCATTTTTATATATATTCATTTGCGTCTGACTAGAAATGTATGAGTGATCTAGTTTCTCTACATCCTTCCCAGCATCAAGTATTGTCACTATTTTTTAAATTTAGCTATACATGAAATTATTTTCTTTTTCTTTATTTTCTTTATTTTTTTTTACACAGCCAATTTTATCATGTGCAGGTTTGCATGACTACCACTACAATCTACAATGGAAGCATGCACTCTCTAACCTTTGAAATTAGCTTTATTTCTCCCTTGAACATAATTCTCTAGAGATCCATGTTGTTGTATGTATCAATAGTTTGTTTCTTTTTATTGCTGAGGAGTTAGTATGCCACAATATGGATTACCATGTGTTTTTTTTTTTTTAACCTTTCACCTGTTGAAGGACATTTGGGTTGTTTTTATTTGGGGTATTATGAATTTAGTCACTATGAATATTTATGTACATATTTTATATGAATATAAGTTTTTATTTCTTTGGGATAAATTCCCAAGAGTGTAATTGCTAGATCATATGGTAGGTGTATGTTTACTTTTCTTCGAAACTGCCTGTATTAGTCAGCCAAAGGGGGTGTTGATACAAAGTACCAGAAATCTGTTGGCCTTTATAAAGGGTATTTATTTGGGGTAAAAGCTTACAGTCACAAGGCCCTAAAGAGTCCAACTTAAGGTACCATAAGAGGTACATGCTCCCCCAAAGTCTGTTGCCACATTTTGAAGCAAGATGGCAAGTCAATGAGGGTTCAGCTTTCCTTCTTCTTCTTAAGGCCCTGTGGTCCCAGCTTCTTCTGATCTGAGCTGTAGGCTGGCAGAAGGTTCATTTCTCTTCTTGGGGACCATTTCTTCCCAGACTCAGCTGCTCTACTCTCTTCACAAGGACAGCTGTAGACTATCAGGCTCATCTCTCTTCCCTGGGCCTCTACCATGCCTAATAAGCTGTCTCTCTTCTTCTGTGATCTTTTCTGTATATCTACTTCTCTGTGTATCTACTTCCATGTAAGAGTCTGTTTTATCAGCCAGCCAAGGGGTGGGGACTAACCTTGCATGTCCTAGTGATGTGGTATAATCAAAGCTCTAATCTTCATATAATTTAATTAAAGCCATCTTGAATCTAATACAATCAAAGGGAATCACACCCAGAGGTACAGACCATTTTACAAACAATCTATATTGCTTATTGGAATTCATAAATAATATCAAACTGTCACACTGTCATGCTCTTTTCCAAAGTTGCATATCATTTAATATTTTAACTAGCAATATATAGTGATCCAGTTTCTCTACATCCTTCCCAGCATCAAGAATTGTCACTAATTTTTTTTTAGCTATTCTGGTATATGTATGGACATATATCACTGTGGTTTTAATTTTCATTTTTCTAATAACTAATGATGACAAACATCTTTTCATAATTTACATTCCATCTTAATGGCCTCAGTGAAATGTCTGTGTATGTATTTTTGTCATTTTTAAATGGCTTATTTCCTTTTTTTCCTGTTGTATTCTGAAAGTAATCTATATATTCTAGATGCTAGATATGATTTTGAAAATATATTCTCCCAGTATGTAGCTTGCCTTTTTACCCCTTTAGCGGGTCTTTCACAGAGAAAAAGTTGTCACTTGTGCTGAGTTTGAGTTTATTGAGTTTTTCTTTTATGGATCATATCCTGATTGCTTTCTAATCAAGGATTTAAATAAGTCAATATGCTTAGATATACCAATGGGGAACATTTACTATCTGGGAACAAGATGATGCTACTGATAAATGATCCCTAGGGAAGAAGATGAGTTCAGATCCGGAACATGATTACAGGGATTACCCTTTGACAAGTGAAAGAAAACTGGGGAGAAATCAACCTGAGAGAAGGCATGGAGCTGTTGGTTGGAGGGGTGGGCAAGTTATGAGTATTGAAATCTTATGGCTATATTTCCTTTGAATTAAAGCTTTGGTCTTGTCCTCAGGCAGATAAGAGCAGACAGTTTGAGATATGATAGAGACTTAAATTAAATGCTGAGATAAATATGTGAGAGTTTTATTTGGTAGAACTCAGAAGTAAAGAAGCCACCCCCTCCCCACCCCACCCCGCCCCACCCCACCCCTGGCGCTTAGGATAGGGTTCTCTAAATCTTTAGTCAACAGACCAGTTTTGTTAGGTTACTTTAGTGAATAAAAAGTAAAGAATGTGAATACCTTAAGGTTGTCTCATAGTATTCACTTTTACACAGATCCTTATAGCCCTCTCTTGTGTCCAAGTATGAGAGTTTGAGAACCCTTACTGGAAACATGAATACATCATGGCTCTGATGACTCGAAGAATCCGGGGCCTTTGACTTTAGCTATGCGCTCCTCTTTGCCCTACTGTGAAGTGAAACAAGATTTGTCACCTTAGCCAATTAGTAAGGAAACTGGGGTTTAAGTATCTTTTTAAAACTCAGTTCTAATAGGCTTCAAAGATTGTGCTCTTTTTAATATTTCTATCTCACCAACTGTTGCCCATAAAATCTGTCACTATAATACTGGTTATTTTAAGTAGAGTGCATTTGTGTTTAACAATTCAATTTGTCATGCATATATTTTTGTCACCAATTTTTTTTCACCATCAATCAGACATTCAGTCTTTATTAGAAAATAGGGTACACATCCTAACTGCATGGACAAAGCTAGTGTCCACATTCTTTGTGATATCCAAACTGCTGCAAAAATAGTAAAGTGGCAGATGGGGATTTTTGTAGCCCTTGTGATTGAAGCATGAACCAGGAAAACATTTGTCAAAGCCTGTCTTTGATGTGAAAGGGATTAACTGGGCAAAGCATATCTGCAATTTTATTGAGTTGTTTCAAAGAATGTGTGTTTTTCATAGCATCAAGTATCAATCTTGAAGGTCTCAAAAATATGTTGGATTTTACCCTGCTGAATTTACAAAACTTCTGTTTGGAAATACAAGGTGCTAATCATTGTCATAAATGCGTCAAATATGCCTACATGTAACAACTAAGCATTGACTTGGCTTTCAGATAATTAATTTTGTGGCAAGAAGGTGAAAGTATATTTCCAACTTACAGTGGACAATATCAGAATCAGAAACTGCAATGCATTTTGTATGACCTAGTTTGACAGTGGGGAATTCTTAACATTTCAGAGTGTGAATTATACAAAAGGGCCCACAAGGCTTCCAGTTTCAAGCTAGAATTTGAGCCTAGTAAAATATTAGCATTAATATCATGTCCTACATACTTGACAGTGCAGGAATCTAAAAAGTGCTTAAAAACATGCGATGATATTTACATTTCAAGATATACAATAAAGTACTATAATTCTTTACACAATTTGTAATATAAATAGTTCTTTATGAATTACTTGCTATCTTTCTTGCAGATGTGTAAGTAAAGTATACTTGCCAGGAGAAATACACTGATGTTGCCAAGAAAACCTATAAAACCAGTGTGATTTTATCTCATTGAGAATCAGGTTTCTTCTCCATTAATAGTAATCAGTGATGGAAAGAGAAATGCTTATTGTTTAAATATTAAGAAATAACATATTTTGGTTGTAGAATAAAGTACACAAGTCATATATCAGTACAAGTTCAATAAGTATTGGGTGTTAAATTACATTAGGAAGTAGTGGAGAATCTACAAATGTTGTTTATAGTTTCATTTCGGTACATTTGCTCTTTCTTTGGGCAGATAACCCCCTTCTTTCTATCCTGCTTATCACAACCTTACTGTTCACCGACATCTAAGAGATTTCCTGTTCGAAGCCTCAGTCAGCACTAATCATATTGCCTTCAAAGACTGTTCAACCTACATACTATTACTAAACCTTTTTTGGTGAACATTTTGTGTTTCACAAACAAATTGAAATATGTTAAATAGATAAATCATGCCAGGATAAGAATAGAGTTTTCAATTTTTTCAAATAATTTTTTTCCTACTTCTGGTAGAAGAATTTTAATTCTTTTCAGATAAGAGAGGGGCCAGTGCATTTATTCATTTACTCATTTTTTCAGTCTCTAAGTGTTTATTGAGCCCTAGGATTTGGGGTCATAGGTTTTTTGGGTACTCTGTTCTCCTTAGTACTTGATGCACTATCTTGCGTAGTGTAAATTTTAAATATACATTGAAAGAATAAAAACAATTTCAATATACATTGAAAGAATAAAAACAATTTCAAAAACAATACTAAATTGCTTCCAAAAATAAGTTAACCAGATGCTCCATTTTATTTAAATTTACTCACCATGAGGGCAAATTTCTACTATGTAATAGTCCAGTTGATGTTCTTGTCATTAGGAAGATCATGGGTAACCATGATGGAAGAATATGTTACCTACCTAGACTTTTTTGACAAAAATGAGAAATTTTTTTGAGGTTTCAGATTTTGAGGAGTCTATGAGGTTGTTCTTTAGAAAAACAGGGCACTGTTTCAAGGGTCTGAGAAAGACAGCTAGAAGAGGTAAGGGAAACAGCAAAAGAGGTACCAATGAAGAACAAAATAGGTTGAGTCAAGAAGTCAATACTTAGTCCTCAGGTCCTTAAAAGTCCCTTGTATGCTCACATGGGTATTTGCAGCTCCCCTTATGCCTATAATAATCTGGATCCAGTGAAATTATTCTATATGCTGCTGTAATTGGAGATATATGACATTATGCATTTATCAAAACTCATAGAACTGCTCCAACACAAAAAGCAAGCTCTATTGTAAATAATGGGCTTTAGCTAATAATAGCTAAAGTCCATTATTGTATTGGTTCATTGACTGTAACAAATACACAACAATACAAGATGTTAATGATAGGGGGAACTGTGTGTGGGGAGACATAGTGAGAGGGAGTGCATGGGAACTCTTTGTACTTGCTGTACAATTTTTCTGTAAACCTAAAACTGTTCTAAATAATGAAGTTGAAAAACCTACCCAATGGTAAAAATGACTTCTAAAGTATATTTTCACTCCAACCTTTTCCTTAGAGCTCTAGTTGCATGAGACAAAACCCCAAGCATTATCTTTGATTCCTCTTCTTCTTTTATATTCTGTATTCCATTGATTAGCAAGTCATGGCATTTATATATCCTATATATATCTCATAATTGTCCTTTCCTCTCCATCTACACTTCCAATGCATAAATCCAAACTACATCCTTGTCACTTGCATACTACTAAAATGTCTCCCTAATTCCACTCTTGCTTCCACCCAATCTATTTTTTACAAGGTGATCAGAGCAGTCTTAAAAATAATGTCATAATACATTAAAACCCAACATTTGCTCTCCATTATACTTCAGATAAAATCTAAACTCCTTTTCATAGTCCTAAAGGTCTTCATGTTCTGGGCTATTCCTATATTTCTTACCTCATCTTGTTTCATTCTCTCCTGCCAGTTCTATGTATGGGTCACACACACATCATTTATTTCTTATAATCCACCAAGTTCCTAGAGGAGAGAGGACTTGGCTTGTTTCTGTCTGTATCTCCCATAGCACTGAGGAGAGTGGAGAAACAGAAATAGTACTTAACTTATTTATAAATGAATGAATGAATGCTCCTAAATCAATAAAAATAGATGTTTGAGCCTGAGTCCCCTTTTAATATATTATCTCTAGATAACTGAAATTTGTACATAATAAACTGAGGAATTATCTCAGATTATAGTGCAAAAAGACCAAGAAATGGAAAGAATGAGAAAAATTGAGACAGTAGTAAATATCCAAAATTCCCCATATCAGTATAATAGGAGTTCTAGGAGAAAATAGAGAATGAAAAAAAAAGAAATAATTACAGAAATAATAGAAGACATTCTTTCAAAGTTGAAGAAAACCAGATGCCTTCATACTGAGAGGATCACCAAAGGTCAAGCACATAATTGAAAATAAGACCCAGACCTAAGCACATCATCATGAAACTTCAGAAAACTGAAGATAGAAAGAAAAGTCCTAAATACCTCCAGAGAGGTAAAAATAAACCAATCAAAGAAAGCATAACAAGAACAACAAAAACAAAAGCAAAAACAAAAACAAAAACAAAATAAAAAATAACAGATCCCCCGAAATGAAATAGGCATCATATTAGCATAAGATTTCTCAATAATACTGTTGGTTTCTATAAACATAGGAGCAATATTTTCAAAGTTCCAATGGAAAATGTTTTGAACTAGATGAAAATATTCACCCAAATTAACATTCATGTGTAAAGACAAAAAAAAAAAGATATTTTTAGATAAGCAAGGGTTCAGTTTTACCCCCAATAAATCTCCTCTGAAAAATATTGCTTGAGAATGCATTTCAGTGTAAATAATGAAAATTAAATAAGAAAAATCCAATATAAAGAAATATGATAGAGCAACTGCAGTGAAAGCTAAATAGGTAAAACTTCTATTTGCTGATAAATAACTTTTAATGCATAAACTAAAAAACAAAAGTCATGAAATCAGTTTGAGATGATGAAAAATTGGGGTTATGGATTATTGGTGATGGCAGCACAATATTGTGAATGCAATTAATACAACTAAATTGCATAGTTGAAAGTTGTTAAAATGGGAAATTTTGAGTTGTATATATATTACTACAACAAAAAGTTTTTAAAAAAATCCTGGGTGATTTAAAAATGAAATGGGTATGGGGTTGCTTGCCTTGTTTTAGAAATAAGGTTAGAGTGTATAATAATGAATACATCAAAACAAAGATTTAAAAATATTTTACTAAGTGTGGTAAATTGCTCTCAGTAAGCAAGAGTTATATGAATCTTTTATAATGAGATTATATTTATTTATTACTGGGTAATTTAAAAAATCAATATTATTAAAAGTGTAGTGGGAAGATGAATCAGATGCAAACAAAAAGATAATGTGGTCAGATAATATTGAGACACAGGGTCTGAGCATTCAATATTTCTGAATAAATATCAGATGAAATATTGCAAAGTTATCTGAACTATGAAGATTTTATTTTTGTAACCTTTCTTTTCATTATAGCTGACCTTGGCAAGTAGGAAGCAAATAAAGGTGTGAGAATCACCTGGGACTTTAAATTAAGTATGACTGTATGCATAAAACCATGTTTAGCTTTATTAAAGACCAGTTGAATAAAATATATAAAATGGATACAATAATTAAAGCCTCAATGTTCATTGCCTCTCACCAGTCACAGTCTTGAAGTGCATTCTGTAGAACACTATATCATTGTGTTTCATAAATCATCATCTCCAGTTTTATGGATTTTTTTAAAGATAAGAGAAAAACCATAAAATAGAATGAGCTTAAAGAAATTAAAATATTGCAAAGCTCTGGAGGCCACAAATTGATGGAGGATTTAGTTTTTTCTAGTAATGATTTTACTAATCATCATGATATGAACTGATGAAACAAAATCTCTTTCTTTGAAATATAAATGGTAAGAGCTTTAAAGTATATATGGTAATATGCTATTATGTCTCAATATGCATTAAGACAAATTTGCTCTGGACTTTAGCAAATACTTTATGAATGAAAGGATGTGAAAACTAGTGTGTTTCCATGTAATACTATTCTGGGTGCATCCTGCTTGGTTCATAAATATTTTTTTGTACTCTTTTGAAACAGGATTCCATAATATGGGAAGCCAGTACTTAACCACTGAGCCACATCGGCTTCCCTGAGTTGATGTTTTTTTGCTTGTTTTGCTTCCTGTTTGTTTTTTTGTTTTATTAGGAGGCACAAGGAACCGAACCCGGGACTTCCCATGTGGAAGGCAGGTACTCAACTTCTGGAGCCACATCGGCATCCTGAAATAACTTTTTTATGTCATTATTTTTCTACTTACATAAGTCCTTTTCAATTTTTCCTTTTTAAAATGTTCCTTGAGGACCTACTATGTGAAGCATTCTTTGTCACTGTCATGAGAAATATAAGCCTGGATAAATGATCTTCCTCCAAGCTTAAAGAAAAAATTATACAACCAAATTAAAACATGATCCTTGAGGCAAAGTCAATGCCAAAATTGTGCCATTTCCCTGGAGTATCTGTTTCTTCACAGATAGACCCAAAGAATTGGAAATAGTAATTTCCTGAGCATACTAAGGAGTCTGTTCACTTCCGCTTATAATTTAAAACACATCATCATTGAGTAATTATGGCCATTATAAATTATGAAGCACCCACAACCTGGTCTTCTGCAATATAGACAGGGAATCTCTCACAGGGACGTAAAGCAAGACATGGAGAAAAGGAAGTTTGTACCAAAAATCATGAAATAGTTTTCAAAGAATAATTAGATGTCTTTGGCTATCATTTTAACTAGACAGATTGCAATTTGGTACCCCAAAACTGTGACATTCAGTAATTTATAGGATCACATTTATCAATATATTAGTAACAACTTGAAGATGTTTTGAAGGCACTCCTTGCCTGCAGCCCTCTTCTGGATGCTCCTTTATAAATGGGCCTCGTTGCTCCATCCCCTCCTCTCTCACTACTCAAGCCCAGGGGATTAGGAATTGGAATTTGATCCAAACCAGATCAATAGACTATCACATGACTCAGAACAAAAGCTTTGCTAAATGGTGACA
>PVKH010046313.1:0-10413 GCA_004027955.1 Chaetophractus vellerosus
ATGGCATTAATTGTATCCTAGCAACAATCAGCAAGACAACACAAAAATATGTTTAGCTTACCTACATCCTCCTGCTTACAAACACCCTTTCTTAAGAGCAGGTGGGGCAGCACCGTCTAGAGATGAAACCCCAGAGTGACCAAAATTGGATAAGGGCCCCAGTGTGGAGGCAGAAGGAGGTCTCTCTCCTCAATAAAGATGCTACTATTCGTGGGGCTGTAATGGCAAAGACACAGGATGGGGACAGGAAGCTCAGATCCGGTTCTCCACAGAGCCGGGCCTGTGCCCCCGGCAAGCCTGCCGGCACAATTGCTCCTGCTCCTTGCAGGACTATCCTCTCATCCTTCCATCTCAGCGTAAATATCTGCACAGTGAGGGCCACCTTCCCACAGTCTCTTCTTGTGCCCTTCACAGCATTCACTCCAAGTAGTGATCATTTTATTTACAGTTTATTGTTGGCCTTCCCTTCTGTAATGTAAGATTTATGGGGGCAGGTAGCACATCTTTTCTGATTTCCATTATAGCTCCAGCACCTTGCACATGGTAGCTATTCAATAGGTGTTTGTTGAATGAATAAATGAATAAACTTTATCTTCCTGGACCTCATCTTCCTCGTCTATAAGAAGGGAAGCATAACTAGATCAGAGATGGTAAATCTGTGGCTGCCTCGTCTGCCAATGCTGATTAATAGGGCATTTTTCCCTGCTAACTGACAGTTGTCCCTGAGATGGAACCCACTGCCTCCCCGGATTAAAGGATCAGTAAAGTGTTCCTGAAGGACTTCTCCAGCCCTAGCTTTTATATACATGGTTGCATACACTCTGTTATTAGCTTAACATCCATCCAGCCGGTAAGATGTTGACATTTGAGCTACACTTTGAATATAGACGTATATTATACACCTACCTAATAGTTGTAATGTAAATATACATATTCAAATGAGTTAATATTGGTAAACATATCAAAAAGTGATTTATATTTGTAAATATATAGGAGTTTGTATTGATAAATATAGATAAACATGCAAACAAGCAGTATTTCTCCCACTTTTAATTCATTTCATCAGTACATTTGTCTACCCGGCAGCCGTTGTTAGCGACATAGGATGTGACACAGTTGCCGATAACCTCAGGCCTTTATGGTCATTAAGAATCATAAAGAAGAACTGGGCTTAAAGTCAGGAGCTGTGGGTTCTGATGTTGGCTCTGCCACTAACTCCCTGAATGAACTCCCTGGGCTCATTTCCTCCTCGGTGTAATGAGGGCGGCAATACAGATAACCTCTAAGGGCTGTCTGATTCTAAGCGTTTACTCATATTTATGGCATGCTCACTAGACGGACAAAAGTATGGAGTCCAGAATGAGCATAGAATGTGTGGTGTGAGAGACAGTGAACATGTCTAGAAGAGGAAGATACAAGACAAAGAATATTACCTGGGTTGAATAAAAGCCACCTCCATACCGCTGCTCTTCAGATAACCATTTGATGATTGGGTTAACATAATTCATCTCTTTCAAGGCAAGGATGGTGAGTAAAGCATAGGCGGTGGTTTCTACCATATGTGCCGTGGCAGCGTTAGGGGCAGAGCTGTCTGCGTCTTGATCGTCTTTCCAAAAACGATAAATGGGTGGATTGCCTGAACATTAACAAATCGTACTCATTAGTATGCAGCCTTCTGGTTTCTAGAAGTTTCTCACTTTTTTTTTTGTAAGAACTTTGTCAGGATGACCAATACTAAACCAAATCCATTAATACAGGGCTCTTTGTCTTTATTTTAAAAGGTCAACATGGAAAGTCAACATATACTAGGGAGAGGTAGTATAGTAGAGTGGAAAGTGCAATAAACTGGTAATTATTAAGCCCAGGGTCTAGTCTCTACCTCTAACTGACCATGTCACTTTGGGCAAGTTCCTTTAATTGTGTGGGACTCAGTTCCCTAATACTTAGAGTGAAGATAATACATACTTTCTTCCTCATAGCAAAGCTCAAATGTAATATTAAATGCACTATCAAGCACCATGCACGTATAAAAGATTGTTATCATTATTACTGGCACTAAATGACAAATGGCAGAACTTTTCTCCCTGACAGAAAAAAAATCACGTCCTGAAAATTATGAGGTCACACCCAAAAGCCTTAGTTCAGTTTTTTTTATCTTCTCCCAATTTAAACCACTACAGACAATCTCAAATAGGCAGTATTTTTCATAAATGATGTTCTAAATTATATTAAGTTTTTTATTGTTCTAATAATTTAAACCTGTCATCTCAAATCCTTTTTGGAATAAACTATGTAAAATAAAATCATAAAAACGGTAAAGTATATTTGGAAATTATTTATCAAGGTTAGTCAAAATGTTTGATGTGCCTGTTTATAATTCATAACTACATTATTTGTGTGACCTTGAACAAGATATTTTCCCTCCCTCTCAGCAAAGCTGCCACGGGCAGGGCAAGTCGCCCGCAAACAGAGCAGAGCTGCCCACGAGCAGAGCAGAGCCGCCCGCGAGCGGGGCAAGCTGCCTGCGTGGTGAGCTGACTCGGCGTGTTGCCGCAATGGGGGGAGACAAAGCAGACACAGAAGAACGCAAAAATGAGCATAGCAAGAACAAGCAGAAAGGGAGGGGGGGGATATGTAACAACAACAACAAAAAAGTGAAAAACCCACAGGATGGGAGAAAATATTTACAAATCACATATCTGATAGGGACTTGTATATCTAGAACTCTTACAACTCAAGAATACAAAGACAAATAACCCAATTGAAAAATGGGCAAGTGATCTGAAAAGACATTTCTCCAAAGAAGATATGCAGATGGCCAATACGCACATGAAAAGATGTTCAACATCATTAGTCATCAGGTAAATGCAAATCAAAACCGTAATGAGATACTACTTTATACCCACTCTGATGACTATAAACAAAAAGTCAGTTAACAACAAATGTTGCTGAGGATGTGGAGAAACTGGTACCCTCAAACAGTGCTGGTGGGAATGTGAAATGGTCAGCCACTTTGGAAGGAGTCTGGCAGTCCCTCAAAAAGTTCAATGTAGAGTTACCATTTGACCCAGCAATTCCATTTCCCAGGAGAAATCAAAACAAATACCCACACAAAAACTTATGCATGAATGTTCTTAGCAACATTATTCCTAGTAGCCAAAAAGTAGAAACAACCCAAATTTCCATCAACTGATAAATAATATGTGGTCTTTTGTGACTGGCTTCTTTCACTTGGCATAATATTTTCAAGGTTCATCAATTTGTAGCATGTATCAGTACTTGGTTCCTTTTTATGGTCAAATAATATTTTTCATTATATGGCTAGATCATATATTATATGATTCCATTTATACAAAATGTCCAAAATAGGTAAATATATAGAGACAGAAAGTGGTTGCTTAAGGGAAGGAGGGTATAAAGGGATTGGGATGATGACAGCTAAGTGTATGGGGCTACTTTTGAGGTGATAAAACTGTTCTAAAATTGATTGTGGTGATGGTTGCACAGCTCTGTGAATATACTAAATAGCATTGGATTGTATACCTTAAATGACTGAATTGTATCATATATGAATTATATCTCAATAAAGCTGTCACCAAAAAACCACATACTTTTGTAGTAAACCTGGTAAAACACAAGTAAGGTAATATAGGCCTTGCTCAAAACTTTCCAATGGCTTCCCTTCTCACTCAAAGTAGGAGTTAAACCTCTAGGGCTCTCCTGCTATGCACCTTGATGTGAATGAGAGGGAGACACCCCTGGCTCTGGGTAGAAGCAACCCCAAACTAGGGTTCATGGATTAGTGAATGAAGCGCAGACTGGATTTCAGCCTCAATTCACCCACTTGCTTGGATGCCTTGTACATTGTACAATGTACACAGAAATGACCTCCAAATCCCATCGTGAGCACCCCTCATCCTGTCACCACCCCTTCCTTCATGGCCACATTTCCCACCCCTCATCTCACTCCTCTGTAGCCACACTGGCCTCCTTGCCATTTTGGAGCACCAGGCATGCTTCTGTCTCAAGGCATTGCGTGAGCTACTTCTCTGCTTGGAACACTCTTCTCCCAACTAGCCACCGGGCTGGCTACCTCACCTTATCAGGTCAGGTCTCCTCTCAAAAACCATCTTCTCAGCTAGGCTTTCCCTGGCCACCCTACCTAAAATTATAACACATCCCCCGAACTTGCCCTATCTCCCTTCTCTGCCTTGTTTTTCTTCATATCAGTCATTGCCAACCTATCTATCCCGTACAATCTTTTACTTGTTTATCTTGTTAGTCTGTCTCTCCCTACTAGAATGTAAGTTTCATAAGGGCCAAGATATTTTCTGTTTTGTTTGTTGCTTGATCTCCAGAGCCTAAAAAAGAGCCTGCTACCTAGAAGGTGCTCAATAAATATTTGTTGAATGAATGAATGAGTATTTCCAGGATGACTGACTGAATGAATGCACACCAGCCCTTGTTACACTGTGTTGTGATGGTTAGTTTATACCGTCTTAACCTGTGAGCTCCTTTAGGTCAGGGGTTGTATCCTACTCAGCTTTGCGTGCCACCACCCTCTTCTCAGACTTAGCAGACTCTGTGTGCCGGGCGAGTGCTTACTGAACACAGTCATACCCTTAACGAAAGCTTTCTTCTTCAGGGCTTCAGCGATTGGACGAAATAGAGGATGAGTTGAGTCACCCAGGGAAAGCGCATAAGCGGCAATGGCCAAAGTGAAGGTGCTCCGGGCCTTGAGGGCATTTTCAAGCAGAAAGGAGTCAGCTTTAGTTAGAGCCGTGTTGATTTTCTGGAAATAGGAGCAGAAGATACCTGAGTTTCTTTGTCATGCATCAACCCATCAACCGATATGAACTACCCCCAGGTTGCACAGTATGAGGGCAGGCAAAATGAGTGATGGAAAGATGATCTGATGTAAACAACTGGCGTTTAGCTGAAGCAAAACCTTCCAGGAGAAGGAGCAGAACATAACCTCCTAGGGAAAATGTGGTTGCCCAAATAGGGTTGATCTTTTTGCCTCTGACTTCTCATCTCCCCTTTGGAGGTTTTCCCCCTTTTGTTTTGTCTTCCAGCATCAGAGCTAGACTCCAAGAAGACAAAGCACCGAGCTTGGACACAGCTTTCATCACTCCCCTCATCATAGCATGTTCGTGTATTCAAAAGGAGCTTTACAACAAAACAAAACAAAACATAAATAGCTGTAAAAGAGCCAAACTGCAAAAGCACTTTTTGATCTTAAAACTCTAGGAAAAACAGTTCCTATAACTCTGTCCTGAGATAACTAGAACAGTTATTTCGGGTAAGTGGATTAGGAGAAAACTGATGTAAAGTTGCTAACACCTCGCCTGGCTCCTTCACTCCCAGCTCCATCTTCATCTCTTACTCGTGTGGCCACTAGGTATCAACTGCTTCTCTAGGCCCCAGGGAACTGGTCCTTTTTTTTATTATCTTGTCTTGTTAAGTATGACTACTACTTGTCTTGAAATAAACTAAAAAAATTATTTTGCCAGTATCCTTGGGCTTTTCCACCTCAATTCTGTATCCTGGCATGAAGGGCATGTCTAATTCACATCTGATTTGTAGACAGGTGTATTTAACCTCAGCACAGCGATCTAACTATTCCCAGATCAGGGCATCATCTCTGTAAACCTTTGGAATCTTGCTTGTTGATTCACTTGGGTGAATCCTCTCTCTTCTCCCATCAGCTTCTGAACAAATGAGACAGCATAACCAAAGAGGCAAGCATGATAACATATACCCTCAGAATATAGAGTGCCTCAGCTATAGAGCAACAGTCATATAATACAGCAAGATTTAGCAGAGAGGAGAGAGGAGAGCTGGGGACATTGGGTCAGTCTCTTATAACAAAGTCAGAATTTATCGCTTCTAGTCCCAGCTCTGCAATTTAGTACGCTGCAACTCTGGGCAATTAAATTCACCTTCCTCACAGGCCACCTTCCATCGACTGTCAGTGAGTAGGTTGGACTAGATGGTCTGTAATATCTATTGAAGTTCTGAAATCCTTTGATTCTGGAGTTAGAGTTATTTTCAAGTAAAGTGGAAATAAGGAAAAGAAACTTTGAAACTAAGTGCTTTTTGTTGGGTGGTCACTCCTGTACAGGAGCAGATGATGGGTGTTAGAGGAAGAAAATTCTTACTTACCATTAGGGAGCATACATCAAAAGCCTTTCTAATTCCAATGACAGTAAAGGCTGTAAGATATAAGGTTTTCTCTTCGACTTCAATAGGCACAGTTCCCTAAAAATAAGCAATATTTTAAAAGGAAAGAGAAATGTTGACTTTACAGTGAAATGACTTGTTTATAATTTCTATTTTGAGCCTTATTTCCTACTCTTCCCCTTCATGCACTGCAGCTGAACTGCCTGCTTTTTCTCAAACAGGCTCTAGGTGTCTGGGAGAAGGGACATGCTTTCACTTGCCCACTCCATCTCCAGCCCCATTTCACACCTCTTCAACACATTCAAGTTCTCCCCCTCCTTCAAGATCCTGTTAAAATGCCACCTCCTTAGTGAAGCACTATTTGGTCTCTGATCTCCCCTATTTTCCCTCTTATGGCAGTAATATTCCAATGCAATGTTTATAAGACCATCCATGAGGTGACCTCTATTTACCTCCCCAGCTTAATTCCATGCTATTCACCCCCTAGGTCTCTTGGCCCCAGTTTTTGGTTGAACTAGCCTCTCTCTCCACTTCAAAATGCCACGTATGCTGTTTGCTCTGTTAGAATATTTTTTCTGCATTCCTCCTACCTGCATTCCTCCCAGTTAATTCACTTTTCCAGCTCCCCCAGTCTGGGTTAGATCTCCTGCTTTCCATGCAACTATAGTTCCCCTTTCTTACTCCGTATCACACACTTGAAATGACTTACTCAAATGTCTGACTTTCCCACTAGATTGTAAACTTCATGGCTGTAGGGATCACACACTGTTGTGTCCCTAACACGTAGCACTAGTACACATTCAATAAATATTTACTAAATAAACAAATGAACACAAATCATGATCTTGATTACAATTTCTTGTACTTATACTAGTATTTATATCTCACCTTCCCTACATGTGTGTAAGCTCCTTTTTGACAGGGGTAACACCTGGTACATTTCCCCTCCATCCACCCATCCAGAATAGGCTTTTGTATGTATCAGGTGCTCAGTGACTGGCTGTTGAATGGACGGACGAGTGGAAGGATGGATGGAGGGGTGTCTTCAGAAAAGCAATGTTATAGTATTTTACTCTTGAAACAGTACCAAGATGATGTCAGTGGCACCCATTTCTTGTGGGAGTCCTAATCTGCTATTGGTGCAACAGAAGACAATCAGGAGACCCACTGCCAGGAAGGGAGGCCACTTACACTGGATATGAAAGGGGATTGGAGTGGGGAAGGCAAAAAAAAAAAATCTATTGAATCTAAAAGAAATATTTTAAGGAGTGGAAGGTCATGGACAGATATTGTAATTTGTTTACAGTTTAAGCTTGTATGTAGATTTTAATCTTAAATACATTTTGATGCTCTTTTTAAAAAAATAAATTGCCACCAATTTACTAATGGGATATAAATAGGGTCCCATCTTTCATGACAATGCCTTGTAGTCTTGACTCATAAGAAGGCTCTGCACCTTAGGCACAGATTTTGCACCAAGGGTAGGCAGATAAGTTGGTACATCTTACTCATTCTGAGATCTCTAGCACTCTCCTGCTGTGAGCCATGAGCGACTACTACACCAGATGCCTAAGATACCACTTATTGATCCACAGTGAGGTATCTGAAGGCCTTCGTATTCTTTGCCTGTACACAAGAGGAGTTTCTTGGAGGATTATGTATTTTTTCCCTCTTCTACATCCTTCCAAACTAAGAGATCCTTTCAATCTGGCAAATTAATCTATTGCTAACAGGTATTTTTGGTTTCCTTACCTGTAATTTTACTGGTTGATACTGGGAATTTTCCTTGAAAGATCCATTTTCTAGTTGACAGTTCTCAACCAGCCACAATAAAGAATTACAAATTGAATTTTGGTCCTGATTTACATAATTATGTACTTGTCCAAGTACTCTTAAAGCAAAAGCTGTTAACCTTTAAGAAAAAAAAAATCAAATCAATAAATAGACATTGAATCCCTTTGGCTTTCAATTTTCAGAGTGTTTTAGCCCATATAATGTTTATTCGCTAAGAGAAAATAACATTTTAAACATATAATTCCACAGTAAGTTGTCACCATTTTATAAGGGAAGGGAAGAATTAAGGAATATTTCCAATACATGCACTTGACAAATGCCTATAATCTGTGATTATAACATTGTTAGCTGGAATAAAAAATTGATTCCTGATGACAAAAATTTTTAACTAAAATTAAGGACAAGAGAGGCAAAACAAATGTTTCTGAGTCAAGGCATAGACTTATGAACATGAGACACAGAAGAATAAAATCATAAAATCCTAGATTGCAAAATTTGTAAAGACCATTTAATCTAAATCCTTATAAGAGGCATGAATTTCTTCCCCAATATGCCTGGGAGTTTTTATCTAGCTTCACCTTGAATAATGTCATTAATTACCTTACAAGGAAACCTTATTATTAGGTAGTCAAAAACAATTTCATTCTCTACTAATATCTCTCAAAAATATCAGAAAGGGTCTCATTCATAACTCCCACAACACCTCTTACACCTTCATTCCTCTCCTTCCATTCTCCCACTCAATCCAGAGTCCCAAGAACTGCTTGCTCTTCAGAATTCCCAAATGTCTCTGAGACCCCAGCCTATTTGGCTTTTCCCTCGCTCTTCCCTTCACTTCCCTTCATTTTAGAAATTTGTTTTAGTTTTATTTTCAATTTCACTTTTTAAAAGCATTTTAAGCCAATCATTTCCAAGAGGTCAAACCTTCATATGATTCAAAAGGGCAAACAATGAAGACTCCCTCCAGCCCCAATCCCCCTTCATTCAATACCTCCAACTCCTAACAAGCAACTACTGTTATTTGTTTCTTGTGTAACCTTCCAATTAGTAAATACAAGGAGTAGTCTTTCTGTTTACCTTTCCATCCCAATCATACCAAAAGTAGGATAATATTTACATTTATATCTTGGAGATCTATATTAATGCATAAAGTTTCCTCATTCTTTTTTTTTAAAAAAATTGTATACATTAAATTACAGTATTTTGGTACAAATGCACCAAAATTACTTTAGCCATTCTTCTATCTACGGACATTTATGTTGTTCCCGACATTTGCTCAAACAGCTTGAATTATTTAAAAAAATATTTTTGATACTAATTGAAACTTGCCTCTCTACAACTGGGTCACTTTCCCTAGTTCTACTTTGGGAGACATCAGAAGTTCATTTTCTATCCTGTTGGCATCTAGGGGAAGGAACTGAGAACTCCTCTCCATTTAATCCCCCACTCTGCTCCTAAGGAGCTTCTGTGGATTGGTCATGTGCAAGGACAATGAGTTGCCCACATTTTATATCGGGGTTCTCTTGGCATTTTAGCTTTTGGAAGTCTCTTTTCTTTTAGGCTAGAGAGGCACTAGAGTACAGTCAGATTGCCAACCTGCCTGTCTACTTTTAAGCTATGTGGTCAATTATGAACCCTGTCTGTGCTTCAGTTTCATCTTTGAGAAATGGAGATGGTAATAATAATAGAACCCACCTCCTGGGGCTTATTATAAGAAGTAAATATATAAACACACTTAAAATAGCCTCTGGATTATAGAAAGTATTCAATCGAACTATGCTCTTGTCATCTCTCTTGTTAGGTGCTCTTGGACTGCCCTAACCTAGAGTCCTCAGGGATTGTGTGTCTAAACAGCTCTTCTCCAGCAGTGAAACAAACATATCTTCCTTTAGCTTTTGTGTTCTCTTCTTCTCACCGACTAGTCTCTTATAGACTGACCTGAAATCCAAATTTAAATGAAAGGAGAAAGAGTAGGGATTTGAGTGCTTTTGTTCTAGATCCTAGGCCTAGAAGTTCTTCATGTAGACTGGCTTAGCTCCTCAAGCTCTACACTGGGTCTGGGACTAGAATTTAATAGTCAAAAAACATTTTTAAGATACTTTGGAGAAAAATCTGGCAAAACTGAAAATATGCATGCCGTATGTTGCAGCAATCCCATCTTTTGGGATATCCCTAGAGAAATCTCACAAATGTGCACAGAGGCATATGAAGATGTTCATTACAGCATTATTTGTAATATTAAAAAATTTGGGGGGCCGGCTGGATAGCCCAGTGGATAGGCCGCCGGGTTCGGTTCCCGGGGGCCTCTCCTAGCAGGCAGACCACCTTGAGAATGGCAAGCCGCCATGGGCGGGCCAGAGCCACCGTGGGCAGGGCAAAAAGCTGCCACGGACAGGGCAAAGCCGCCACGGGCAGGGCAGGTCACCAGCCGATGGA
>PVKH010046314.1:0-10408 GCA_004027955.1 Chaetophractus vellerosus
TTTTTTTTTTTTCCTTAAGTTCAAGCTGAATTTCTTTCACGGCAATAAAAATAGCCCTGACTAATGTAATAGGACATTAGTATTCTTCAGTTGATGCTTGGTTAACAATCAGTGCTTTCCAAATTTATGAAGAGGATAATGGAAAGAAGTCATTTTCATTCTTGTGAGATCAGATTTTTAGTGTCTTATTTAATACTATGTGGCTTTATAGGAATAAATGTCATTTGTAATTAGATTAAAGGGGTTTATTTGCAACCTTCTACAACCTACGGTTATCTATAAATGAAAAGGTTTTCTGTGGCTAAAGCTCTGAACTTGAACTTTGAACAGTTTGTTCCCTTCAGCTTTGCTCATCTAGAAGAGTCCATATTCTTATAAGATGGTCCTTGGGTCAGTTTTTTGAGAGCTCCTTCAGCCTAACTTAGCCTTTTTGCTCTTGCCACGTCTTTTGATAGCATTCTAGCAGCAAGGTCAGCATATAATTGCCAGTTTGGGTCTGGCAGTCTGTACCTAGGCCATGTTACTGTGTTTCAATGGATCTTTTGCTTCTACTCATCAAGCTTTTATCACTTGACTTTGATTTCTTTTCAGCTGTTGCTAGGATACACCATCAGCATCCATTCATTCTTTAGAATTACAGCCAACTCAAGCTCTTCCTGACTTCTCAGTATTGCAAAAGCAGAGGCAATGTCAGAAGATTCTCATTCAATTTTGCATGGGGTCACTAGGAGAGTGGTTGGAGACTGGAGACTGGGGGAGGGTAGGTTCCAGCTGTGCAACTCAGATGTCAGTTGAGACTTCCTGCTCCTTTAGAGCCAGATAAAATTCACTCAACCCCCTTTTCACATTTGAAGAAAGTCCAATAGTTTATCCAAGAATTGGGGGAGGGTATGCGGGTTATTTTCTTACAGACTAACCTCTGGCTGTAGACTCCCATTGCTTTTGAATTTGTCCATCTGACAGAATATATGGTTCTATATATGGTGTCCATTTCTACTCTACATCAATCCACATGTAGAACTCAGCCCCTTTTCTTAATTCCTATAAAAAATTACAATAGATATTTGTGTGCCTAGCAAACTTTAGGCTGAAGATTTGGGGTGACAGGGGTCTTACGTTTTAAAAAGTTTATCAATCTCAAAATTGATATTTTTAAATGTCTTTCTCTATCCTGCTGTGTTGCTTGGCTTTTCTCTCTCTTCTCTCTTCCCTTCTCCTCCTGCTCTGGAGAGAAAAATCTAAGAATTTTGCTTTGACATTAGAGTTTATAAGGGCCCAGTCCATTTTCAATTTGAGGTTATCAAAGTCATTCTGTCATGTATATATTTATTGTGTCACTGTGCTCCAAACTGTGTGCTAAGTGCTTTTCATGTATTATCTCATTTAATCCTTGAAACTACCCTGTGAGGCAGGCATTGTTATTATCCGTTTTGCAAATGATGAAACAGAGGCACAGTAAGATAAATGGCTGTGCTCATTGACACTCGGCTGGTCAATTTGGAATTCAAGTTCCAGTGCATCCTAGCAGCTGTTAGAAAGAAACTCAAGCCAGGTGATTCAAACACGATGACCTCATGTTGCTGCACATAGCCCTGGACTTCCCACCTCTGGACTTCTTTCAAGTGAGAGAGAAATAAATCTCGTCTTAAGCTATATTATTTCTCAACTCTGTTTCTAGCCGCTGGACAGAATTCCTAACTGGGGCAGATTTATACGGGGGATTAAAAAAATAGAATTAGTTGCCAATGTTTAACAATTGAGAGATTACATACAACAATCTCGATTTCTGGTTTGTTTTTTTCCTCAAAAAATAATAAAAAATGGCAATTGGGCCTGTATTGTAACAATCCAGGGCAGCTCAGCAACTAGTGCATCACTCGTTTATGTTACTCCATGACTCTTGGAGCCTTTTGAGTTTATTTCAACTCTGCCTTTGTCACCTGGTGTCCCCTAATCCAGGAGGCTGACAAGCAGGAAGAGGGAGGGGTGCTCTGGGACCTTGCTGCCAACATGGAAGGTTGCTGTCCAGCTTCTTCTCTACCTGGGGAGTTCAAAGCCCTATGTGGGACCTTTGTATTTCTAGACTCTGGAGGCTGTTGGAGGTGGGGGTAGGGGTTCTTTGTCTCTTTGCTCAGGAATGAAGAGGAGGAGGATGTTCTCTAACATTTCTGGGGTTACAGTGTCACTAATGAGGGTTAGGCAGGGGTGGGAGCACTGGAGAAGGTGGATGAAATGGTGGATGATGCCCCAAACCCTGGCATAAGTGTGAAGGTTGAGAAGTCCCTTAATGCACCCACCTCCAAGACATGGAGATCTTGCAACTGTGAGAAGAAAAATCCCATCTGAGGTTGAGAGGAAGGTGAATGACCCCTTATTAGGTGCCATTCCTGGGAGCAAGAAAACTCCAATTCCAGACCTTGCACTAAAATGCTTCATCTGGATGGGACTGTCACAGCTAGTTACTGAGAAGTGACTATTCTTCTGGAATTGGAATTCATTTAGATGTTAAATAAATGGAAGAAAGTGAACAAAGGGTCTGCTTTTTTGATTCCCCCAGAGTTTTCTTTACTGCTCTAATTGGTGCTGTGTTTATTCATTCACTTATTTATCCATGCATGGATGCATTTTTTCACCTTCCTCATTCCACAAAGGACTTGTGGCTGCTTGCAAGAAGAATATCAACATTCTTAAAGAGCAAAATATAAGTAGAATTAAAGATTTGCTGATGTAGCAGGTATAATTTTTAATTAAAATATCTCTGCTGTATTTTTTATTACAAAAGTGATAAATATACATTGAAAAATTAGAAAATATGAACAAGAAAAAAAACAGATTTAAAAAGAATATTCATGATCTCACCACCCAGAAAAAAACACTAACACCCTAAAGCATATCTTTTCATTTTTTCTGTGCAAAAATGTAAATATTTCAATACTTAATAAATGGGTTTGTAAGCTCCATGTTGCTTTGTAACAACTCAACAACATTGTTTGAACATCATGCAAAGTTAGTACATTTTCATGTACAGTATCATTTTAAATGACTAGAATTCCATTGTAGGGATATATCATAATTTATTTAAATACTCACCCTATTATCAGGCAAAACTTTGAAATATATTGTAAAATTCTGACCTAATGGCTGCAGAATTCTATTTCAGATAAATATGTTGGCTCCCTCAGCCTCAAGGAACCCTTTCATGAAGCCCCGAAGGAAAAAAAAAGTCTATTGGACAACTGTCATATGACCTAATCTATTTTACTATTCTCGTCTTAGCACAAAAGAATAACTGTTCTCATTATTCTCTTCCTTCCATGTTATATAACTTGATAGAATTTCCAGCTGGGCTACTCTAACATTAATTATATCTCTTCTTTAACTTGGGAAATTCTTCAGTGAATGAATAGCAATCCATGTATCTTCTATGGCTTCCTTGAACCAAAATGACATACAGAATGTCAATGCAGTGCTGGGTTTCAACAGGAATCCACCCTTGTGAATAAGTAAGGCAAGAACTTAGAACATTAACTCACTCTTTGGGTTGGTGGATAAATTATACGTATCAAGACCCATCTTTAGAGATTATTTATCTGAGTTAGTTACCCTATGTGGCAGTTTGAAGATTTGTGGATCCCAGAAGAACCTGTTCTTAAAGCTAATCTATTCCTATGCATGTAAACCTATTATATATGGGACCTTTTAATTAGATTCAGTTAAGGAACATTCCTTTTTGATCAGATCACTTCAATAGGGCATGACTCAGAGTGGGTCTTAATCCCTTTACTGGAGTCCTTTATAAACTGAGGAATAAAAAGCTGCAGATACAGAGAAAAGCCACAGAGATAGAGAGAAGCCTCCAGAAGTTGAATTCAATGAACCAGAGAAGAGAAAAGCCACAGATGGAGCAGCCAGAAACTGAAGGCAACGAGGCCCGGAGGAGAGGGGGATGCTGTCATGTGCCTGATGGCCCACAGCTGCAGCTCCGGGAGAAAGGGTCTCCTGATGCCTGCGTTTGGACACTTTCATGCTTCAGAACGGTAAACTCTCAACCTAATAAATTCCCATTGCAAAAGCCAACTCATTTCCGGTATATTGCTTTGGTAGCATTTAGCAAACTAAAACATCCTGTGTCTCATTTCATTTGGTGGTCCAGTTGCTAGCCAGCTGAGCAAGGCCACACTCATACCTTAGGAGCCTTCTCTTTCTCCCTCCAGTTGCCAGCTTTTTTTTTTTTTTTGCCAAAGTGACTTCCAGCAGAGAGACTTATTTACCTTTACTTTTTTATTGGAGTTTAATGTATTTTAATAGCAAACTTACAGTAACAGCACAGAAGATAGACAACATTAAAAACATGTTAGACAAATCAATTAGAAAAGTATAGTGAATGGATGAAATTTACTGTATGATAAAAATGCTATAAACACCATTTAGTTGCCATCAATAAGAAATTAACTTGTTTCAAAAAAAATCCAAATGCTGGCATTGTCCAGAAAAATTTAACAGGTTTATTTATAATTGTTGTAAAGTTGAACTGTTGAAACTTGTTCACTGAAACATTTTGAATTACATTAATGCTTTATGTCTCTACATTTATACTAAAAATTCACACACAAATGAAAATGGAAAAATGGCCAATACCTGATTTCTGTTCCTTATTTTTCCATCACAATCCCATGGGGAGAAAAATATCTAACATTCAGAACTACCAATAACAAGAAGAAGGAAAAAAGAAATTTTTTTGGAGAATGAAATGTTTCCCATCATAGTGGATTCTTAAACATGTTCTCCATGTATGCAGTGTGCTAGCTGGATGTCTTTTGGCATAATTGTTACACATTTGGCATGAATAGCACACAGATTGGGCTCAGTTGCCTCCTGCAAAGCACCAATAACTGCGTTCTGGAAGAGCAGATCTGTTTTGAAGTCCTGAACAATTTCTCCCACCAGACTTTGGAAGGGAAGTTTGTGAATCAGAAGTTCAGTGGACTTCTGATAACATCTGATTGCATGGAGTACCACAGTACCTGTCCTGTAATAATGAAGTTTCTTCACCCCTCCAGTAGAGGGTGCTCTCTTGGGAGTAGTTTTGTAGCCAGTTGCTTCCTGGGTGTTTTACCACCTGTCGATTCACCCGCAGTCTGGTTTGTACTGACCATGGTATAGAGACTTCCTTACTTACCCCTTCTCCTTTAGCTGGAGCTTGGAGTGAGAGGTGGCGCTGGTGCTGGCGCTGGCCAGCAGCTGCAAACTATTTGCCTTTACTATTGATTTGGATTGTATGTGACATACATCCCACCTTTTCCTGGGACAGCTAATAAAAATACTAGGAAACCTCTTGGCTACCCAGCCTCTATTCCCCTTCTTTCTTAATAACTGTAACAGTTTGGCATTGTTTATGAATTCCAAAAATAGCTATTGGATTGTGTTTGCAAACTGGTCTGTCAGAGGTATCACTTTTAATTGATTACATTATGATTAGGACTTTGATTGGGCCACATCAGTAGGGTCTTGAGTCCCCAGCCACTAAGGGGTGGGGAGGCACAGAGAAAAGACATGGCAAAGGACAGAGTTGGAAGTTTTGAGCTGGAGCCAGGAAATGAACACACAGGAGAAGAATACAGAGGAATAGACAGCTCCTTAGACACGGCAGAAGCCCTGGGGAGAAAGACAGAGCTGTTCACCTGATAGTCTATAGTTGGCCTTGTGGAGAGAGCACAGCAGCTGAGCCTGGAAAGAAATGGAGCCCCAGGAAGAGAGGAACCAAAGAAGCCTGAACTCTTAGAAGACATCGGCAACCATCTTGCCCCAGCAGTGGTAATAGACTTTGGTGAGGGAAGTAACTTATGCTTTTTGGCCTGGTAACTGTACACTTCTACCCCAAATAAATACCCTTTATAAAATCCAACAGATTTCTGGTATTTTGCATCAGCACCCCTTTGGCTGACTAATACCATGTCTGACTTTCTTTAGGAAGCTGTCACTCCCACCATTCTTAGCCAAACAGATTTTATGCAATTAACTCCACAGATAGCTTCCGGCTAGAACTTGATTTTCCTCCCCCAGAAACAGTGATTGGTCAAAGATAAGCACAGGACTTGGGCTTGCCCAAAGAAAGTCTGAGTCCAGATTCTCCTCTCTTCTATTTGATATTAATGAGGAAGCATGTCCCCCCAGGAACAACTGCCAGACATCTTGCAATTATGAGAACAGCCTTAGGATGAAGGAAGAGAGTAGAGATAGGAAGAAACTGAGTCTTTTGAATTGCTTCATCAAACTTTGTCCAAAGTCTGTCTATATCTGTCCCTTTCAAATATGTGAGCCAATAAATTCTTTTTCCTGTCTAAGCCAGTTTGGGGAAAGTTTTGTAATGTTTACAGCTGAAAGATACCTAACGGATGCAACCTGTGAAGAAAATGTAGCAACCTTCCAGCTTGTTTTCCTTTGATGGCCCTCTTATTTACAAATTCTCCTTCCTCTTTAACCTATAGGTTCCCCTCCTATTAAAACCACACAGCTGCATCTCAGTCACTCCCTCTATGAGCCTTTCTTCCTCCTCATATGTCCAAAGCATCCAGCTCCCCTTTCTTTTCAAAGCTGCTATCCCCCATTTCTGTCCCTGGGAGCTGGTTTTTTTGTTGTTGTTGCTTTTTTTTTTCATTTTTTAAACTTTATTTTGCACATTTAATAATTGAAAATATAAACAATTAAAAACTAAAAAGTAAACACAGATGAATAAGTACATACATTTCTCAATTCAATGTCCTGGATACATATAATTTTTCTGAGTCAAACAATATATTACACAATATATTTGGTTCATAGTAATGCAATCATACAGTATTTGTCTTTTTGTGTCTGGCTTGCTTTGCTCAACATAATGTCCTCCAGGTTCATCCATGTTGTCATATGCTTAACAACTTCATTTCTTCTTACCTCTGCATAATATTCCATTGCGTGAATAGACCACAGTTTGTTTACCCATTCGTCTGTTGATGGACACCTGGGTTGTTTCCAACTTTTGGCAATGGTGAATAATGTTGCTATGAACATTGGTGTGCAGATGTCTGTTTGTGTCACTGCTCTCAGTTCTTCTGGGTATATACCCAGTAGTGGTATTGCCGGGTCACACGGCAAGTTTATATTCAACTTCTTTAGAAACTGCCACACAGTTCCCTGGGAGTTTTTATGTCTCCAGAAGTGACAAAGAAATGAGACACAATCTCCCATCTTCCTTCTTTCCTCTCCTAGAACACAAGCACTTAGGACCTTTTTGGCTATCGGAGTTAATTGCTAACTGCTGTGGGGAAATATTCAGCAAAACAAATCCAAAAGGGTTCTCACTGACAAAATTCATTCCACAATAATTTTTTTTCACCAAAAGAGAAAAAAGAGACTATAAGCCCTGACATATCATCAGGTATTCTAGGGTTAGGAGAGACAAAGCTGCTCTGGTTTAAAAAGATGGTTCAGATGAGGCCCACACATATACATGGGCCTGCCCTCAATCATGTTGACTGTGCTAGTCCTTTGCCAAAAGGTGTATATAAAACTGAGGCTTACTTTTCAAATAAAGAGGCACTAGGTAAAGGGGTCTTATTTTGCTTGGTGATAAAGATTAAAACATTAAACTTTTCAAAAAGGCAATGCTTTCTGATATGTTCAATGGTAAAACCGGAATGACCTAG
The DNA here is from genome assembly GCA_004027955.1 of Chaetophractus vellerosus. Classification (NCBI taxonomy): domain Eukaryota; kingdom Metazoa; phylum Chordata; class Mammalia; order Cingulata; family Chlamyphoridae; genus Chaetophractus; species Chaetophractus vellerosus. The sequence continues at coordinate 7,686 of PVKH010046314.1, forward strand.
TATACACAAAATAAAAGTGCTTCTCAAACAATCTCTCAGGTAACTGGTCCCCCACCCGGGAGATCCTGATCTATGACTCTTGGCAATAATTGATGCAATTATTATACATGTGTGACCGTGGACCAAGTCTGAGAATGCTCTTAATAACTGAAGGAATTATAATTTGACCCAGGATGTGAATTCTGAAAATGGCTTAGAATTATACATGAATGATTAATTTACAGATGTAGAATGGAGGTAGAGTAAGCTTTAGTTCTCATTTCTTTTTTGTAAGAATTATTGAAAAGTGCTAGGCTACTGAACTGTATCTGAGAAGAGAAGGTCCAAAGTCCCCTAGATGATATTAGAGCAAATTCATTTGATCACTTTTGGTGTAGGTATCTTAGTCAGGGATTGTTTTGTAGCAGAGAATAGAAATTCAATCAAAGAAGCTGTATTGGGACTCTTGGATACAAGTGGCAGAGTCAGCAGAAACTAACTTAAGCAAAAGAAATTTATTGATCCTCATAACATAACAGCACAGTTTTTAGCTTAGGGCATGGCTGGATCCAGTTTTGTTCAAAGGATATTGTCAGAAATCCTCTTCTCTCATATTTCTCTGCTTTCTTTGGTCTTTGTTTCAGTATCAAGCAAATAAGTAGTGGTGCAAAGCTGGCTGTCATGGTTCTAGGCTTACATGCTACCTCATCCCCCATAGCTACCTAATTCCCCATAACTTCAGCCAAAGTTCCCATTGGGTCATCAGATCACTCTGACCAGTGGTGCTTGGTACTCTCCAGAGGTAAGATCAGCCTTTCTCAAGCCATGTAAACGAAGATTGAGGGAGGAATCGTTTCCCAAAGAATTAGGAACTTGCAGCCATAAGGAAGCAATATCTACCCCAGAAGTGCAAGTCAAATGGGGCTTCATTAGCACAAAACAGGGACATGTCACCAGAATTGGAAGCCATTCCTTCTAGGCCACGTGTTCTCTCAGACGGTTGCTTCCCTTCCACATCTACTTCCTATCTTCTCTCCAGCCACACTTTCTTTGGAAGGCCTTTGGTTCATTCTCCCAATAAGCTCCACTTGCACATAGCTTTGGCTCTATCCTCCTTCTCCATTCCCCATGATCTTACAGTTGCAGGTCACAACATCAACTACACCTACTACAGCTCTGTGTCTCAATTATAATTGTCAAGAGAAAAATCTGACTGGCTCAGCTTGGCCAGGTGACTACCACTGATTCACTTTGCTATCTCTGGTGGCAAGGTCATCACTACAGAATGTCTGCCTCAGCCTTTTCCCCCTCAGCAGGACGTATGGGTGATGGGTCCATCCAGGCATGGGCCCCAGGAACACCCTGAATAATCTGTTCCTCAGACATGCACTCTGGCCCAAGGCTGCCTTTGGGTCATGGGCTCTTTACCAAGATATCGCAAATTATATCCTATCCTAGGTCCCAGGGAGGAGTCTGTTGATTTCCTGCCAAGAGGGTATAACCTGGCTACCAGTGATCGGGAGCTGAGCTGGGGAAGGGCACTGAGGGCCCCCCTTTCAGGAGGCAGACTTCACTTAACCCCTCTGTTTGCAGTAGGGCATCTCACCCGTTCTTCCCTGAGTCAGGGATTTGCTGGCGCAATCTTTCCAGAAAGAGTACTTCTTGGCGAGGCATGGAGAATAGTTCTGTGGTAACAACTGATTTGTTACTGATTAACTTCCCCAATTTAGTCAATGAAAACTATTGGTGTACTTCCCTTGTAATGGTAAAATTCACTTTTCAACCTTAAGTGATCCATTTTATAAAAGAAAAAATATCACATTATATATAAATTCAAAATTTCTTTGTGAAACCTTTTCTTTTCTGGCCTAAAAATGATAGGAGCAGGAACAAGTATTTCTGTTCCAGCTTTCTTTGCGCTGCTAAATCCCCATTTTCAGTATTACAGCTTTCATAATGTTGACATCTCTAGTCTGCTGTCATCTTCTCTTTTACTGTTTTGTTTTTGTGGATTTATACCTATTTTATTCTTTTATGGTCATGTTATTGGGATTTCAGAAGGGAGAAGAGAAAAACCCTGCATTCAACTCACTTTGTTCAACCATAAGTCTTTCTATAAAACCTTTGAGGACTCAAAGAAGCTTTACTGGAAAATGGACAGACAGCATTGCCTTAGGTAGCCTATCTTTTACAAGTCCATGAACTATGCCATCTTAAATTCCCTAAATCCCAATAACTATTTTTGAGGTAATGTGAGAACTCAGAGGCTTAATACACTTCAGGGGGAAAGGTCTTTGTTCTAAAAGAAATAATAAATTACATCCTCAAATTTAGTCCCTATGCTTTGTTCAGTGAGAATCGTCATGGCTCTGCAGCCTATCTTCTCGCAAATGAAAGTAACTTGATTTGGTTCCCACCTGGCCTTAGACCCATGTCCCCGCCTTGTCTGCTCCGAGGATCTGTCCTTGGGGGTACTATGTCAGGATTGATTGAGTGTTCTGGTGGGCTGCTGGATTTTTGCCCATTGCTCTTCTTAGCTCTTTACAGCACGGGAGGCTGTGGAGTTACAGCTGAGCAGTCGTCCAACCCTCGTCCAGTTATCTCTTCTATTACCAGCTGCCACTATGACAAGAGCGAAAGCAAGAAGAAACAAGGACGTAATTCAGTCATCTGAAAATGCGATGCAGGAAGTGCTGGTTGTTGACTCATCTTCCTCAAAAGAAAACATCTTGACATGTTAGAGG
>PVKH010046315.1:0-10415 GCA_004027955.1 Chaetophractus vellerosus
GCCATGGGCGGGCCAGAGCCGCCGTGGGCAGGGCAAAAAGCTGCCACGGACAGGCAAAAGCCGCCACGGGCAGCGCAGCCAGCCACCCGCGAACTGAAAAAGCCGGCCGTGATGGAAGCAGAAGCCGCCCACAAGCGGGGAAAGCCGCGCCTGCGCAGTGACCAAGTCTCGGCGCGTCGCCGCAGCGGGGGGAAAGGGGAGATATGTAATAAAATAAAATAAATCTTTAAAAAAAAAAAAAAAGTAAAAAGACACAACTACTCTCAGCACAGCCCTCACACACATGCACACTCCCACTCTCCTTAGTTAAACACAACAACATCCTATTGTAACTACTGTGCTATAGTCCCTTGTGTGTATGTGTGGGATGGGTGGAGGTTCATTAACTATATTTCCTGGGCATGTTTCTAATTAAATAGCATGACACTCACTCTTTTTAAAGGATGCAGAGGACTGTAAAGTATGAAATGTGCAGTTGGTATTTTGAAAGAGCTTGCCAGGGGATTTTGATAGGGTATAGACACTTTTACTCTTATCACAGGCCATGTGGTATAACGGAAAGAAAATGAGGCCAACAGGGAACCAACCTGAGAATAAATGTTAGCTTCACCTAGAAAATAACAAAATATATACTACCCAGACCTTCAGTTTTTTAATCATGTATAAAATGGGGATAACAATGTCTGTCTCATAGCATTTTGAGATTATTTTTGTATATAGCCTAGCAGAGCACCTGGCATTTAGTAAACAACATAACGTTTTCTTCTGCCACTTACCTTACACTCAAATACCAAGGAGGGTCAAAAGCACAGAGAAGTGGTATAAATAGAAATTATATTTTGTTTTAATTTCTCTTCAACTCTTTTTAAAAATTAAAATTGCCAGTGCTTCCTTTTTTTTTAAGTGAATAAGTAGAAGAAACTGATATAAAAATGTATAATATGTCCTATATCCATTTTGTATCAACAGAGATTTTAAACTGAATCTAATACAGAAGGAAAAGTAAATAGTTTCAGGTGACTAATTCTTTGTCTAATGTATTCACCTGGGCAAATTTGCTTTCCTCTTTTGCAGAGTTTTTCCCCTCAGACTCATAGAGTTCAAGACATACTGAAGATATACTTCCAGGGGCTTGCAACGTGTGCTGTCTCCTAGCTGGCAAAGGAGTCCCTGACGGAAACAGTACTGTGAATCTGTTGGCTCCAGACTCATCCACTCCCTAACAAGCAAGAAAAGAATGTGCAGATTGAGTTATCTTTACAATAAAAAAAAAAAAAAAAAACTATTAAAACTGTAATACAGATCTCTTGCTGATAATGTGGAAACTACAGCTAAATAATAATAAACAAAAATGATCTTTAATCCCAATGCATTTTATCTAAAAATATATTGAAACATACACCGCTCTCTTAGAGGCTTATGATTAAAATTATAATTTTCATTTTATTAAGAAACTTATTATAGACAAATATTTAATTAAAAGAATATTAGATTGCCATTAAAAGTCAAATCAAAACTCTAAAATCTTACATGGTATACAAAGTTTTATTGTAAAAACATGGTATGAGTGAAAATTTATGGCAACTAATTTCTACTATATTTATGTAAAAGTATAGAAAAGTTAAACATACCTTAACTAAAATATCTTTGGCTGAACACTCTATCATAACAGAGTCTTCCACTAAAAGGTTTTCTTTTCCAATTAGAATTCCTGCTTCTATAGCAGCACCAATAGGGATAACCTCATCAGGAGGAATGGAATTTAGAAGCTCAACAGCTGGGAAAAGATCTTTAATCAGCTGCTGTAACCTTGGGATTCGAGAAGACCCTCCACAAAGGACAACCTAGAAAATGAAAATAATTTTCAAAGTTTTACTTTTAGAGGCGCGGTTATTTCTCAACATTAAGTATAACAGGATGGGCCAGCTTTATCATGTGTAATGGTAAAATACAAAAACCCTGTGTTTTTTTAATTTGAACCCAGGACCTTGTACATGGGAAACAGGTGCTCAACCAACTCAGCTACATCCACTCCCCCGGCTCCTACATTTTAATGTATGGAAAAAATAATTTATACACAGCAACAAAATTTTAAAAGAGGAAATCTTATCACATTAGAAAATATAGTAGAGCAACATATATGTGGTTCAGGACTAATACCGAACAAATGAGGCTTAACCCAAAATAGTCATTTGAATAGGAAATAAAATAACAACTAATGTTCTGTGCTGTTCCAATTTTTTAAAAGAAATGTTTAAATCTGTTTTTTCCTTTATAATGCAGAATATACAATATTGAAATAGGTAGCCCATATGTGGTCCAACAAGGGAAATCATTATCAACTACTTCTTATGTCACAGTCTTTTTATTGATGTTCTGAAAGCTCAATGTGGCAAGGAAGAGGGCGACAATGAAAACTAGGACTTGTTATGAATAGATAGATGTGTGATGGCACATCTATTAATTGTCAGTCAACGGCATAAGGAATATCAGCTGAAGGATAACAGAACAAAACAAAAGGAAAAAAACCTGAAAGAAAAAGTAGGTTTACCTTGGCAAGGATCCCCAAAAAGTCTGTTTTGAAGTTAAAAAAAAAAAAAAAAAAAAAGTTGTCTCCAAAATTGTATGATTCCAAGTAAATCCCATGAGAACAAAAATGAAGAATATGTCCTTTCAAATTTCCCACATTCAACATCAAACAGCTTTATTAATAAATAGTAAATGGAGAGGATTGTGGAAAGATGGCAGATTAGGAGGTGCCAGGAATTGGTCAGTCCCTCCACCAGAAAAACTACTGAACTGGCAAGAATTGTCTAAATCAACTATTTTGAAACTCTGGAGTCCAGTAGAACATTGAGCAGCATCCAGAGAAAAACAAGAAGAGGTTGGAAAATTGCAGTAAATACTGGTGAATTTTACTCTCTGTGCAGTGGCAAGCTACTCCATCCCCCCATCTCGAGGCTGGCAGCAGTGGGGTCCTCAACCCTGGCTCCTGGTGCAGTCTGCTGGTCCCTTCCTTACCCCTCTTCAGTAAGGTGTGGAGCCAGCCTGCTTTCCCACTGTGAGTCCCTCAGCTTGTTCTGGCTAGGAAAGACTGACCTAGAAAACTCCTCTTGGAGTTTTCCTATTTCATAGGGAATAGAGAGGGCATTCAAATTCCTAGAAACAGAGGAACTCCTGAACCCACTAGCAAGCACAAATCCAGGACAAGATACAAGCTCAGAAAAGACAGGACTCAGTACTTTGCATTTATTTTGGGCTGACATTCTTGATTGTCTGAACTCTGAAGGAGAGGACCAGCCACTGCAGTGCCAGCTGGCAAACACTATGGAAGGTGTTTTTTTTTTTTTTTTTTCCATTGGATTATTTGGTTTTGTTAGCTCCTGGCACCCAAGGAGATCTGTGTCATAATACCAGCTGGATACAACCTCAACAAACAGACAGCACTGGACTAAATCCTGAGTTAACATTTAAAAATATTAAGATGTACAGTGTGCAACAAAAGATTGTAAAACAAAGAAACAGGAAATGATGGCCCATCCAAAGGTAAGAGGAAAAAATCCAGAAAATATCAACAAAGACCAGACTGTGAACATAACAGGCAAAGACTTTTAGAAAACGATGCTCAATATATTCAAGGAGATGTAGGAAAATATATATAGAGCAAAGACTTTTAGAAAACGATGCTCAATATATTCAAGGAGATGTAGGAAAATATATATAGAGAACTAAAGGATATTACGAGAACAACGGATTTACATTGATAATCTCACCAAAGAGATATAAATTTTTAAAAGGAACCAAACAGAACTACTAGAGTTGAAGACCACAAAAACTGAAACGAAAAATTCTCTAGAAGCTTTCTACAGCAAATTGGAGCTTGCAAGCAGAAGAATCAGTGAAGTTCAAGACAAGACAATTAAAATGAGCCAGGAATAGAAAGAAAAAAAGAATGAAATAAAGTGAACAGAGCTTAAGAGAGCTGTGGGACACCATCAAGCACACCAATATATGCATTATGGGAGAAGGAGAAGAAAGTGAGACACCCAGACACATAGTAATCGAACTGTCAAATGCAAAGGACAAAGAGAGAGTTTTGAAAGCTACAAGAGAAAAGCAATGGGTGATGTATAAGGGAGTACCAATAAGATTACATGTCAATTTCTCATCAGAAAACATGAAGACAAGAAGGCAGTGGGATGAAATACCTAAACTGCTGAGAGAAATCAATCTGCAACCAAGACTTTTATATCTGCCAAGACTTTCTTTTGAAAATGAAGGCGAGATTAAGACATTCACAGATAAACAAAAACTGAAGGAGTTCATCATTACTGCACCTGCCCTACAGCAGGTCTATTTTTATAGATTTAAGATGTTAAATTTTAACATGATGGAAACCACAAAGAAAATATATGAAGACTATATACAGAAATAAAATAGGAAGGGACTCAAAATGATACACTGCCTGTGGCTGTCCATGCCCCAGGATCAATGCCCCCTGAGCCGACCAGAGGTTTGGGTTAGGGGTGCTCCTTTTTGGGCCAGTGCTGTGCCTGTCTTTACCTACCCCCTCTGTCCTCGTACCTTGTCTCTGTCCCTCCACCCAGGTCTGGTGCTGAGGATACAGATCTTCTTAGTGTCTGAACAATCTCCAAAATTGAAATGTATATTTTTTCTAGGAGCCCTAGCTTACTGTGTTTTTAAATATAAACAGTATACATAGACTGGAAAAACTTTAAATAAATGGGAATGAAATATTTTTAAAAAATGATATAATGCAAAAAATCAAATAAATATGAAAGTAGGCATTAACAGAAGAATTGAGCAATAAAAAAAGGTATAAGCCTTACTAAATGGCAGAAGTCCTGCATTATCAGTAGTTACTTTATTTTTTTAAGGAAGTACCGGGGATTGAACCTAGGACCTCATATATGCAAAGCAGGTGCTCAACCACTGAACTACACCTGCTCCTACTTAAATGCTTAAATGGATTAAACTCTCCAGACAAAAGACAGAGACTGGCAGAGTGGATAAAAAAACATAACCCAATCATATATATTGCTGACAAAATAGTCACCTTAATTTCAAAAACACAAGTAGGATGACAGTGAAATGATGGACACATGTAAACAGTGACCCAAAGGAGCATAGATAGCCATACTAATATCAGATAAAACAAGCTTTAAGTCAAAAACACTGATGAGGGACAAAGCAGGCCACTATATATTGCTAAAGTGGTCAAACAAAAGGTCATAATTATAAATATATACATCTCATAACAGAGTACCAAATTATATGAAACAAATATTGACAGAATGGAAGGAAGAAACACATGGTTCTACATTAATAATAGGCTTCATTTTCAATAATGGATACAATATCTAGACAGATGATCAAAAAGGAAATAGAAGACTTGAATGATACTATAAACCAACTAGACCTAACAGACATATATAGAACACTTCACCTGACAGCAACAGAATACACATTCTTTTCTAGTGCACATGGATCATGTTATAGGATAGACCATATCTTAGGTCACAAAACAAGTCTCAATAAATTAAAAAATAACACAATCATTCAATGTCTCTTCTCCAACCATAATGGAATGAAGCTGTAATAAAAAATAAAGAACTGGAAAATTTGCGGATATGAAAATGAAAGCAGAATATAGCAAAATCTGTGGGATGCAGCAAAGGCCATGATGAAAGAGAAATTTAGATTTCTAAATGCTTATATTAAAAAAGAAGAAAGGTCTCAAATCAGAGAGCTAACCTCACAAAAGGAAAATCTAGAGAAAGAAAACTAAATGCAAAGTGAGCAAAAGCAAGTTTAAATAACAAAGATAAATGAAATAGAGAATAAAAAAACAATACGAAGAATCAACAAAACCAAAAGATTTGAAAAGATCAATAACACCAACAAATCCTTAGACGTTTTTTCTTAGTTAGAAAAAAAAAAGAGAGGACACAAGTAATTGAAATCAGAAATGAAAGGTTGGACATTACTACTGACCCCACAGAATAAAAAGGAACAACTGTACACCAACAAGTAAGATGATTAGATGAAATAAGACAAATTCCTAGAAACACACAAAGTACCTACATTGACTCAAAAAGTAGAAGTGTTCAACAAACCAAGCACAAGAGAAGAATTAACACCAATACTGATCAAACACTTCCAAAAATCTGAAGGAGTCCTTCCTGATTAATTCTATGAGGCTAGCATCACCTTAATACCAAATCCAGATAAAAAATACCACAAGAAAAGTCAATTAAAGATTAATATCCCTTATGAATATAGATGCAAAAATCCTCAACAAAATACTAGCAAACTGTGGCAGTTTGAAGGTATTTTATGAATTCCCAAAGAGAAAGACTATGCTTGTAAGTTAAACCATTCCTGTGGGTGTGAGACCCTTTCAACTGGTCTAGGTCACACTTACGGCCAACTTATTTTTGACAAGGGTACCAAGTCTTTTTTTTGTTTTGTTTTGTTTTTAGGTATCAGGGCCAGGGATTCAACTCAGGACTTTGTATGTGGGAAGCTGGTGCCCAACTACTGAGCCATACCGGCTCTCCTGAGTTGGTTTTTTCATTTGTTTGCTTGTTGTTTTTTTTGTTTTTAGGAGGCACCAGGGACCAAACCCGGGACCTCCCATGTGGGAAGGAGATGTTCAACTGCTTGAGCCACATCCGCTCCCCCAAGTGTTGTTTTTGACAAGTGTTGACAAGGGTCCACTTGGGGGGTAAAAAATAGTCTCTTCAACAAATGGTGCTGGGAGAACTGGAGAGCCATGTGCAAAAAAATGAAGGTGGACCCCTACCTCATACAATATACAAAAATTAACTCAAAAAGGATTAGAGGGGCTGGCTGTAGTCCAGTGGATAGGGCACCAGTTCACCACATGGGAGGCCCTGGGTTCGGTTCCCGGGGACCTCTCCAAAGCGGGCAGTCTGCCTTGAGAAGGGCAAGCCGCCGTGGGCGGGGCAGAGCCGCTGTGGGCAGGGCAAAAAAAGCTGCCACGGGCAGGGCAAAGCCACCACAGGCAGGGGAAGTCACCGGCGAACGGAGCAGATCCGCCCGTGAAGGGAAGTGGAGCCGCCTGTGAACAGAAGCAGACCTGCCCGCAAACGGAGCAGAGCCACCTGCGTGGTGACCTGGCTTGTCGCGCCCCCGCAACGGGGGGAGACAGAGCAGACACAGAAGAACGCAGAGAAATGAACACAGCAAGAGCAAGCAGAAAGGGAGGGATATGTAACCAAAAAAAAAAAAAAAAAAAAAAGGATTAGAGACCTAAATATAAGAGCAAGAACTATTTAACTCCTAAAGGAAAACATAGGGAAGTATCCTGAAGACCTTGTGTTAGGCAATGGTTTCTTAGACTTTATACTTAAAGCACAAGGAATAAAAGAAAAAGTAAATAAATGGGACCTCATCAAAATAAAAAACTTTTCTTCCTCAGGGGACTCTATCAAGAAAGTAAAAAGTATAGATGGGAGAAAATATTTGGAAAGAATATGTCTGTTAAAGTGTAATATCCAGAATATATAAAGAACTCCTACAACTGAACAACAAAAGACAACACAATTTAAAAAATCAGCAAAAGACTTGAGTCAAACCCAGCAGAATGGCCATTATTTTTAAAATGGAAAATAAGAACGGTTAGAGAGGATGTAGAGCAATAGGAACTGACATACACCGTTGGTGAGAATGTAAAATGGTGCAACCACTGTGGAAAACAGTTTAACAAATCCTCATAAATACAGAGTTATCACATGAGCTGGGAGTCCCATTTCTGGGTATATACCCCAAAGAACTGAAAGCAGGGTTTTGAACAGATATTTGTACCCTGATGTTCAGAGCAGCATTATTCACAATTGCCAAAAGGTGGAAGCAACCCAAGTGTCCATCAACAGAAGAATGGATTAAAAAAACTATGTTATACCCAAACAATGGAATATTATTCAGCTTTAAAAAGGAATGAATTTCTGGGGCCGGCCATATAGCCCAGTGGATAGGGCGCCGGTATACCACATGGGAGGCTCCGGGTTCGGTTCCCGGGGACCTCTCCTAGCGGGCAGACCCCCTGAGAAGGGCAAGCTGCCATGGGCGGGCCAGAGCCGCCGGGGGCAGGGCAAAAAGCTGCCATGGACAAGGCAGGTCGCCTGCGAATAGAGTGCAGCCAGCCACCCGCGAACTGAGAGCTGGCTATGAATGGAAGCAGAAGCCGCCCACAAGCAGGGAAAGCCACGCCTGCGCAGTGACCAGTCTTGGCGCCTCCCCGCAGCGGGGGGGAGGGGAGATATGTAATAAAATAAAATAAATCTTTAAAAAAAAAAAAAAAAGGAATGAATTTCTGATACATGCCACAAGATGGATGAACCTTGAAGACATCATGTTGAGTGAAATAAAGACACAAATGGAATTCTAAACTTCATTTAAATACCCACCTCTCCATCTCAGTGATAAGAGTATGCCAATGATGGAGTTGGTAGGATATTTAAATTCAGGGTGTTGACATTTGGCACTGATAGATAACTTAAACCCATTCATTGCATGATTCATCAGAAATCATTTTGTGCTAAAACAACCAAATGGAAATAGATCAAGGAAGGAGTCAATTTGTGAAGTAGCTTGAACCACAGGCAGTTCAATACTTTGCACGAAAAACTGGATGTGCAATACAGTTAACCTTCTGTATTTTATGGCTGTGAGGCACCTCCATTGTGGTCTAGTGTTTAAGTATATATTTTGTGTTTATGGAAAGTAACTGACAATTAACAGGGACAATCCTAAAGATCCAGAACAAGTTGAACCAAGAATCAAAGAACAGCAGTAACACACAGACTTCCGCCACTGAATCTCTATGAAACAGAGAAAAATCGAGCATCTGAGTAAACTCACCATCATAATCAGATACTTAGAAGTCAGCAAAAAATTACAAGCCATACTAACAAAATGGAAGACATGGCCCAAGAAAAGGAATATATCAAAGCCCCAGAAGAGACGCAGGATTTGAGAAAACTAATTAACAAGGTGCACACAAATTTCCAAAATCAATTTAATGAGTCGAAAGACAATATGGCTAAAGAGATAAACAACATCAGGAAGACATTGAACTGACATAAAGAGAAATTTCAAAACCTGCATAGAAAAGTAACAGAGCTTATGGGAATGAAAGACATGATGGGTGAGATAAAAAACATATTAGAGGCATACAACAGCAGACTGGAAATGACAGAAGAAAGAATAAGTGATACTGAAGACAGAACAGCTGAAATTGAAGAGCGGAAAGAACACAGGGAGAAAAGGATGGAAAAAAACGAGCAGGGGCTCAGGGACTGGAATGACAACACGAAACGCAACAACATACATGTCATGGGAATCCCAGAAGGATAAGAGAAGGGAAAGGCACCAGAAAGAGTATTTGAGGAAATAATAGCTGAAAATTTCCAAACTCTCTAGAAAGAAATGAACTTACATGTCCAAGAAGCACAGGGTACCCCAATCAGAATAAATGCGAATAGACTTATTCTAAGACACATACTACTCAGAATGTCAAATGTCAAAGATAAAGAGAAAATTCTCAGAGCAGCAAGGGGGAAGCAAACCATCATATACAAGGGATGCCTAGTAAGACTTAGTGCGGATTTCCCATCAGAAATCACGGAAGAAAGAAGACAGTGATATGATATAATTAGGATACTGAAAGAGAAAAACTGCCAGCTGAAAATTCTTTATCTGGGAAAACTGTCCTTCAAATATGAAGATGAGTATGAAATATTCACAAATCAATAGAAACTAACGAGAGTTTGCAAAAAAGAACCCACCTTTGCAGGAAATAGTAAAGGAAGCCTTAGAGCCTGAAAGAAAAAAGCAGGAGAGAAAGGCTTGAGGAGAGTATAGAAGAAAGAATAGCAGAAAGGATAACCAAAAGAGTAAAAAGACAGACGAAAATAATATATGACATATGAAAACCAAAGAATAAAATGGTGGAAGTAAATAATGCATTTAGAGTAATATTATTGAATGTGAATGGAATAAACTCACAAACAAAAGATATAGGCTGGGGCAGATGTGGCTCAAGTGGTTGGGTATCTGTGCCATATGGAGGGACCCGGGTTCGCTCCCCGGGACCTCCTGGTAAAATAAAAATAGAAGGAGTGCAGGCAAGCCACCGGCCTGTGCGCATGCAGCAACATGATGACGCAGTAAGGGAGATACACAGGAGAGAGCCAAGAAGAGACAAACCGGAAACCAGGAACTGAGGTGCGCACAGGTGGCAGAGTACCTCTCTCCCACATAAGAGTCCCTAGGATCAAATCCCGGTAAAGACTGGAGGAGAAGGATGAGAAGAGAAGGCAGGAAACAGACACAGAGGATCACCCAGTGAATGGACACAGACAGCAAGT
>PVKH010046316.1:0-10408 GCA_004027955.1 Chaetophractus vellerosus
AAAAAAAAAAGATTGAATTAGTCATCCAAAACCTCCCAAGAAAGTAAAGCCCAGGACCAGATGGCTTCATGGGTTAATTCTATCAAACATTCAGGGAAGAACTAACATTAATCCTGCTTAAACTCTTACAAAATACAGAAGTGAAGGGAACATTAGTGAACTCATTCTATGATGGCAACATTACCCTAATACTAAAACCATATAAAGAGTCCATAAAGAAAGAAAACTAGAAACCAATCTCAATGATTAACTTAGATGCTAAAATCCTAAACAAAATACTTGCAAAATGAATTATAAACCATGACCAAGTGAGTTTTAAGCATGGTGTGCAAGGATGGTTCAATCTAAGAAAATCAATCAAGGTAATATACTACATTAACAGATTGAAAGAAAAAAATCACATGATCATCTCTATTGAAGCAGAACAAACTTTTGACAAAATGCATTATCCTTTCTTAATAAAAACACTTCAAAAGATAGGAATAGAAGGAAACTTCCTCAAAATGATAAAGGATATATATGAAAGTCCCTCAGCTAACATCATACTCAATGGTGAATTTCTAGAGACTTTCCATCTAAGATTATGAACAACACAAGTATGCCCACATTCACTGCTCTTATTTAACATTGTGTTAGCAGTACTTTCTCCAACACTTATGCAAAAAAAGATATTTAAGGCATCCAAATTGGAACGGAAGAAGAAAATTTTCAGTATTTACAGATGACATGATCCTATACAAAGAAAGCCCCTAAAAATCTACAACAAAGCTTCTAGAGCTGATAAATGGGTTTAGTAATGTGGCAGGATAAAGATCAATATGCCAAAATAAGTAGTAGCAGTAGTATTCATATTGAATAATGCAATATGAGCAATATGAGGAAGAAACTTAAAAATCTATTTAAAATAGCAACTAAAAAATCAAATATCTAAGAATAAACTTAACTAAAGTTGTAAGGAACTTGTACACAGAAAACTACACAACATTGTTAAAGGAAATTAAACAAGACCCATATAATGGAAAAATACTCCATGTTCATTGGTTGGTCATTAGGATGTCTGTCCTACACAAATTGAATTTTAGATTTAATGAAAAGCAACAAAAATTACAACAGCATTTTTTACTGAACTGGAAAAGTCAATTATGAAATTTATTTGGAAGGGCAAAGGCCCCAAATAGGCAAAAATATACTGAAAAAGCAAAACCAAATTGGTTTCTGCAATAAATCCTCACTTATATGGCCAACTGATATTCAACAAGGCCACAAGCCCACTCAACTAGGACAAAAATGGCCTTTTAAACAAATGGTGCTGGAAGAACTGGATATCCATAACAAAAGAATGATAGAAGATCACCATCTCATGCCCTATACCAAAATTAACTCAAGATGGATCAAAGACCTATACATAAGAGCCAAAACCATAAAGCTTCCAAGAGATGATGTATGGAAACATCTATCAGTTCCTATGGTAGGAAATGGTTTCATAAACTCTATACCCAAAGCACAAGCAGTGAAAGTAAAGAGAGATAAATGGGAACTCCTCAAAATTAACACTTTTGTGTTTCAAAGGAGTTTGTCAAGAAAGTGAAAAGGCAACCTGATAAATGGGAGAAAATATTTGGGTATCACTTCTGTGTTAAGGTCTACTATCAAGCATATATAAAGTATCCCTACCTATTGAAAATAAAAAGACAACCCATTTAAAAATGGGCAAGTTATTTGAATGGGTGATTTTCAAAAGAGGAAATACAAATGGCCAAAAAGCACATGAAAAGATGCTTAACATCACTATTAGGGAAATGCAAATCAAAACTACAGTGAGATATTACCTTACACCTGTTAGACTGGTGGCTTTTAGAAAAAGAGAACTACAAATGTTGGAGAGGATACGGAGGAAAGGGAACCCTCATCCTCTGCTAGTGGGAATGTTGAACAGTGCAGGATTGTGGAGGATGCTTTGGTCATTCTTCTGGAAGATAATTTTAGAATGAGCATATGATCCAGGAATCCCACTACTGGGTATATCACAGAAGAATTGAAAGCAGGGACATGAACAGATACATGTACACCAATGTACATAGTGGCATTATTCACTATTGCTGAAATTTGGAAGCAACTCAAGTGCCAATCAATAGATGGATGGATAAGCAAAATGTGGCATATACATAAAATGGAATATTACTCTGCTGTAAGAAGGTATGAAGGATTGACACATGCAGAAACATAGATGGATATTGAAGACCTTATGTTTAGTAAAGTAAGCCATTCATTAAAGAACAAACATTACATGACCTCATTAGTAAGAACTAAGGGTATTGAGCAGGCTCACACACTTACAGTCTGGAAGATAGTTTATCAGGAGACAGAAAGGGTGTAGAATGTGGTAAGCTGATGTTCAATATGAACAAAACCTATGATAAGGTGGAAAGGGGTGATTTGAAAGTGGGTTGGGTAATGGTGGTTTAGGGATGTGAGTGAGTTTGACAGTGCTGGAATGTGAGGGTGAGCAGAGTGTGGAGATGGGTTGGACTATCCATGGAACTGGGAGAAGGGACAGAGGAAGGAAAAGGTGAATTCTGATTATTTGTAGATCTGTGGTTGAAAGTACAATTTTGGGGAAGTGCTTTCAACAAATGTGTCAGGGGAGGGTGACTGGTGCAGGGTTTCAGTGGACTGGGGATATATGGGAAGGTTTGCCCTTGGAACATGCTTCTATGGAATATGAATGTATTCATCCTGTCATAAATTATTATCACAGTGGGTAGAAACCCACACAAAAATTGAGAAAATATTAAACTCCAATCCTGGGGAGTCCTGCTACTTTCTCAATTAGAAGGCAAAGAATCTCTAAAATACATAAGCAGTGCCTAATAAAAGAAAACAGATCAGTATGGCAAGCCCTCAATATTAATGCATGTAACTATGAACCTTATTCTTGAAAAACTGAAATTTAATGGTGATGATGGGTTATGAGGTGAGGGGTAGGGAAGAATAGATCGAAGACAGGGCATTTTAGGGCAAAGTAATTATTCTGCATGATTTTGCCAAAATCTATAAAATTGTTTAGTGTAAAGTGTAAACCACAATGTAAACCATTAACCATTTTTAGTACCAATGCTTCAATATTTTTTCATCAGTTGTAAGAAGTGTACCATACTCCTGTAAGATGTTATTAATAGGGGAAAATGTGAGGGGGTTATATGGGAATCTCTGATGTTTTCATTGTGACATTCCTGTAACCTAAAACTTCTTGAAAAATAAAGTTAAGAAAAAGAAGACACTGGGGGAATATACAAATAACTGTAAATATACATAAATGATAACAGATCTTACATTGATGAAGGGCACAAGGCAAAAGAGAATTGGCTTTGCTTTTGGGAAGGTTTTAGATTACAGAAAATTTATAACTATGGCAGGGGAGGATCATAGATGCAGGGTGTCAGTAGCAGGGAGATGTGTGGGGAAGCTTGCACCCAGGAAATGCTTCTATGGAATATGAATGTGTTCATGTGTTCATGGGGTATTATCTCAGTGTGTGCAGACCCACATAATAACCAACAAAATATTAAATTCCCAACCTGGGGAGTCTTGCTACATTCTCTAATAGAGCAGCAAGAATGTCTAGAGCATATAGGGAATGCCTATTGAAAGAGGACAGACCAATAAGCCAGGGCCTTGATATTAGTGATTGTATTTATGAACCTTATTCTTGTAAAGTTGAAACATATCCTGGTGATATCTATTGCCTATGAGTTACCTCCTGAAAACCTCCTTGTTACTCAAAGGTGGCATATCTTTAAGCCAAGTTCAGCATATAAACTCCACTACCTTCCTGCTGGTGTGGGACATAACTCCTGGGTTTGAGCCACCCTAGCACCAAGTGATTATTAGCAATTGCCAACCAGTGAAACATTTGGAAAAAGCCCTTGACTGAAAGAGGGAAATATTAAATACAAATGAGTTTTTATGGATAAGAGATTTCCAAGTGAGTCAGGAGATCATTCCAGAGGTCATGCTTATTCACATTCCAGGCAGATCTCACTAAATGCCACAGTAAACAAATCTTGAACAGGAGTGTTTCTGAGGCCTCTAGAGCTATCTGGACACTATAGACAAGGCACCCTACCCCATGAAATCAGCAGTCCATCATTGGACCTTACCTTGGAATATATGATAACCTATTTTCCAACTGTAATGGAGTTAGGCTCATTTATAATTTCCCTACCCATTATTCTTCTACCCCTTTTATTTGAATCTATAATTAGCAATATATTCATTATTATATGTCCCAAAGACCTAAGTCTTTGGTCTGTTCATATGCTGATTGAGCTCTGGATCTCAGCAATGTTGCAGCCAACACCTATTCCCCAGTTTATAAGACTCTCCCAGGATAATAATGAAATTATTACAATGGATAATCCCCATCCCAAAAAGAAAATAGTATCTACAACTGCTAGCAAAACAGTTCCTTTCATCTGGCCCAGAATATCTAAGAGCCTTCTCAATCTGAAGCAGAGCTTGTATCACCATCCCCAAATCCTCAAGGTTGAGTAATGAACAAACATAAGGTTGGAATACAACTGTGGACCAGAGCACACTTATTATTGTAGTAACAGAAGAACTTGTAACATTTATATAATGACAGTAGTTACCAGAGATTCTGAAATGGGGGCAGGGAAGAATAGGTGGAAAATAGGGCAATTTTAGAATATTGGAATTGTTCTGAATGATATTACAATGATGGATATGGACCATTATACATTTTGTAAAAACCTATAAAATTGTACAGTGCAAAGTATGAACATAATATAAACTATAGACCATGGTTGGTACCAATACTTCAATATTTGTTCAATTGTAAGAAAATTACCACACCTAATATATGATGCTATTAATAGTGGAAAATGAAAGGGGGTATGAATGGTGTATATGGGAATCCCCTATATTTTCTTTTATTTCTTTATATATGGGGCAGCTTCTTTTTTTCTCATAATGATATTTTTTATTTTTTAAAATGATACATAGATTACATTAATGTTACATTAAAAGTATGGGGATTCTCATTTACCCCACTGCCCAACCTCCCACACCCTCTCACTTAAACAACTCCTCCATTTGTACATTAATTGCAATTGATAAATACATAATGGGGCTTTGCCACTGAGCATGTACCATAGTTCACATTGTAGTCTACACTTGCTTGCACACAGTTGCATGTTAGGTGACTATATAAAATGGTGTATATCTGTCATTGCATTGTATTTCAGGATAATTTCCAAGTCCTGAAAAAGCCCCCATATTACAACTGTTTTTCCCTCACCCTGCCCCCAGACTCCAGTGGTCACTGCTTCCACATCAATGTTGTAATTTCTTCCATTGATAGAATCACAACAAGTCTACTGTTGAATACTAATAAGCCCACTCTAGTCCATAGCTCATTCACCAATCCTGAGGATTCTGGGATGGCAATGCACACTCCACCTCTAATTAAGAGGAAGCTTGCAGTTGTAGGTTCTCTCATTTCCATTGTATCATGGTTGTCAAAACTCACCTCCTTGTTAGTTGTCCTGGGTAAGTCCAATGACATGAAGAGTAGGTGTTGCAACTTTGCTGAGGTTCTAGACCCAGCTAACACAAGGACACTCCAAAGACTCCAGTCTCTTAGATGTGCAGCTACAAAATCCAGCACCAAGTATAAGTTTTAAGTAGAAGGGACAGATGAGCCATGCGTAGGGCAGCTATAATTGAGTCCACATCTGTCACTCTCAGGAGCACAAACTCCAAAGAATGGCCCACTGTAAAGGTACCAAAGACCAAAGCTATCTGCCCTGACCAGAGAACCTGGGTGTCTCCAGAGCCCTCAGGAGCCCCACTATTTGAGTTAGTATCCACTTTGGTAGTCTATGAGATCCTGCTGAGATGCACATAAGGGTTACCTCTGGGATGACCTCCTGACTCAATTTGAAGTCTCTTAACCATATAAACTCATTTGTCTTTACCGTTTCCCCCTTTTATTTGAAGTCTTTTTCCAGTTGCATAGCCAGTTGGTGCTTGTTAGTATTCTCTTGGTACCAGGGACGCTAATCCACGGGAGTCATGTCCCACACTGGGGGGAACATAATGCATATATATGCTGAGTTTGGCTTATAGAGAGGCCACATTTGAGCAACAAAGGGGCTTCAGTAGGCAAGTCTTAGGCACCCCACAACACTAGATTAAGTTTCAATTTCAAGAGCAAAGGTTCATAAGCCTAGTCATCAATATCAAGGGCCCATGAATGGATCATCCTCCTTCACTAGTCACTGCCCCTGCATTTGGGGGCCTGTTGCTGCTCCATTAGAGAATATAGTAGAGCACTCCAGGATGGGAATTCAAATATTCTCTCAGTTATTGTGTGAGTCTCCACCCACTGTGACAATGCCCTGTGAACATTTGAACATAATTATATACCTTATATAAATATAAGGTGACCAGGTGAACTTCCTCCGATGTATCCCCCATCAGTGACACCCCACACCAATTATCCCCGCTGTCCCAGTTGTAACCCTTCTGTGATCCAAAGCTTCTTCAAAAATGAAGCCAATAAAATAGCTAAATTCAATTAATAGGGAAATGAAATAATAATGGTAGGTTTAAATAAATAAAATAAAATACATAGCAATTTTTTAAAGCTAAAATTAAAATTAAATGATTAGGATATTAAAAAATAATGAGAAATCTTTGAAAAAAAATTCACATTTGGTCTTTCATCACTGTAGTATCTGGTGTCCTGTATGTACAATGGCATATTCTTCCATTTATTCCTCAGTGTTTTACTATTTCTCATTTTGTTTTCAAAGAAGTTTTAGATTGCAGTAAAGTCACATACAGAACAAAGAGCCATCCCATATACCAAACATCTTCCCCTTTTCTTCCTTCCCATATTAATTCCTTTTTATATGTGGATGGTATCTTTTCTATAACTGATATACAAATAGGGAAACATAGCTACTAACCATGGTCAATGTTTTACATTATGGTTTACATTTTGGGCCATACGCTTTTATAAATTTTGTTGATATTTAACATGGCCTGTGTCCATCATTGCAAGATCATGTAGAACACTTCCATTGCTGACTAAATACCACCTGTTCTATCTATTCTATTATTCCCTCCCCCTCCCCTTGAGGCCCATGTTGACAACCTGGCTCCACTCCTTTGATGACAAATTAATAGTTACTTGCAACAACACCTAGGTCTTAACACACTGGTTTGTCCTCCCCTATTAGGCAATGCCCATGCTCTTGAGAGACTCCTACTCCTCTGTTTGTGAACAAATTGCTCTTCCTCAGAATGGTTGTCCAGCTGCTTCCCACTCATTATGTGGGTCTCCACCCCCTGATACAACATACTATGAAAAAATGATCACTCACACACTACTTTGAAGCTTGCTTCAGATGAACTCTGTCCCGAATGCTCCCCATCCAATACTCCAAACCAGTAACCCTTCCTTGTCATATTGCCATAAGAACATTCCCAAATTTGTACTTTCAACCACATAACCACCAATCCTCAGTGTTCACTTGGCCCTTTTCCCAACCCACCCCCAGGTTCTCTAGACCTTCCAACCCACACCCAACCCACACTCCCCAATCTTCCCACTTATCAAACCTGTACCACCCAACTCAATAATATCACAGTCCTCATGTCATATCCATTCAATGTGCAACTACACGCTTTCACTTTACCATATATTACATCCATATGGGTGTTGGTTCACATCCCTCTTCTCCCTTTCTATTTGCTGTAAACCAATATTCCAGAAAATAGCTCTCTGAGTCTTCTCAATTTGCTTAATTCATATCAGAGTGGCCATGTAATGTTCATCCTTCAATGCATGGCTACCTTCACTCAACATAAGTTCCTCAATGTTCATCCATGTTATCCCATGTGTTAAACTGTATTCATTCTTACAGCTGAAGAATATTCCATTGTATGTATTATCATATTTTGTTTATCCATTCATCTGTTGATGGGCATTTGCATTGATTACAATTTTTGGCAATAGTGAATAATGTTACTATGAACATTGGTATGCATATATCTGTTCATGTCTTTACTTTTAATTCTTTTGGGTATATACCCAGGAGTGAAATTGCTGGATCATAGGGCAGTTCAATAGTTAGTTTTTTGAGGAACCACCAATCGGTCATCCACAATCGCTGGACCAAACTACATTCTCACCAGCAGTGGATGAGGGTTCCCATTCCTCCACATCCTCTCCAATACTTATAACCTGCTGTTTTTTAATGACCAGCATTATAAAGGGTGTAAGATGATGTCTCATTGTAGTTTTGATTTGCATTTCCCTAATAGCTAGCAACGTTGAGCATCTCTTCATGATATATTTAGTCATTTGTATTTCTTCCTTGGAGAAGTGTCTTTTCAGGTCACTTGCCCATTTTTTAAATGGGTTGTTTGTCTTTTTATTTTCAAGGTGTAGGATTTCTTTATATATGCTGGATATTAGGCTCCTATTAGATATATGGTTGCCAAATATATTCTCCCATTCGGTAGGTTGCCTTTTTACTTTCTTGATAAACTCTTTTGAGGAGCAAAAGTTTTTAACTTTGAGGGGATTCCATTTCTATGGGTTTTTTTTCACTCCTCATGCTTTGGGTGTGAAGTTCATGAAACCATTTTCTATTACAAGGTCCTGTAGATGCTTCCCTACATTATCTCCCAAGGTCTTTATGATCTTGTTTCTTATATTTACATCTTTGATTCATCTTGAGATGATTTTTCTATAAGATGTGAGATAGTATTCTTCTTTCATTCTTTTGGATATGGATATCCAATTTTCCAAGCACCATTTTTTGAAGAGGGCATTCCCTCTCAGTTGAGTGGTTTTGATGGCCTTGTTGAATATCAGTTGACTGTATATGTGAGGATCTATATCAGAACTCTCAATTAAGTTACATTGGTCAGTATGTCAATCCTTGTGCCAATACCATGCAGTTTTGACCACTGTAGCTTTGTAATATGTTTTAAAGTCAGGTAGTGTGACTCCTCCAATTCAGTTTTTCTTTTTCAGTATGACTTTGCCTATTCAAGGCCTCTTACCCTTCCAAATAAATGTTTTAGGTAATTTTTCCAATTCAGTAAAAAGTGCTGTGTTAATTTTTATTGGGATTGCATTGGGTAGGACAGACATCTTAATGATGCTTAATCTTCCTATCCATGAATAGGTAATATTTTGCCATTTATTTAAGTCTCCTTTGATTTCCATTAACAGTGTTGTGTAGTTTTCTGTGTACAATTCATTTACACCTTTACTTAAATTTATTCCTAGTAATTTGATTTTTTAGTTGCTATTGTAAAAGATATTCTTTTCTTGATTTCTTCCTCAGATTTCTAATTATTGGTGAACAGAAATACTACTGATATTTGAACACTGATCTTATAGCCTGTGAATTTATTGAACTCATTTAAAATTTCTAGAAATTTTATTGTAGATTTCTCAGGGCTTTCTATGTCTAGGATCAGATCATCTGCAAATAGTGAAAGTTTTACATCTTCCTTTCCAATTTGGATGCCTTTTTAATCTTTTTCTTGCCCACTGCTCAAGCAAGTACATCTAAGAAAATGTTAAATAGGATCAGTGCTAGTGGGCATCTTTTTGTTTTTCCTGACCTTAGAGGGAAATCTTTTATGATTTCACCATTGTATATTATGTTAGCTCTGGGTTTTTCATATATACCCTTTATGATTTTCATAAAGTTTCCTTTTATTCCTATATTTTGCTGTATTTTTATCAGGAAAAGTGTGCTGTATTTGGTCAAATGCTTTTTCACCTCTATAGAAATGATCATGTGACATTTTTTCTTTCAATCTGTTTATGGGATGTATTACATTGATTGATTTTCTTATGTTGAAGCATTCTTGCATACCCAGGATGGAACCCACTTGGTCATGATGTATAATTCGTTTGATGTGTTGTTGAATGTGATTATCAAGTATTTTGTTGAAGAGATTAACATCTAAGTTAAACAGAGATTGGTCTGTAATTTTCCTTTCTTGTGTCACCTGTTTGGCTTTGGTATTAAGGTAATGTTGGCATCATATAATATTAGACAATGTTCCTTCTACTTCTTTGTTTTGGAAGAGTGTAAGCAGTATTAGTCTTAGTTCTTTTCTGGAATGTTTGGTAGAATTCACCTGCGAAGCTGTTTGGTCCTGGGCTCTCCTTAGTTGGGAGGGTTTTGATGACTGATTCTCTACTTATAATTGGTCTGTTGAGTTCATCAATTTCTTTTTCTTATCAATATAGGCTGCTTGTGAGTTTCTAGGAATTTGTTCATTTCCTCTAAATTATCCTTCTCTTTGACATTTAATTTTTCAAAGAATCCTTTTATGATACTCTTTATGT
>PVKH010046317.1:0-10409 GCA_004027955.1 Chaetophractus vellerosus
TCAGAGACTGTCAAAGTGGATACTACCTCAAACAGTGGGGCTCCTGAAGGTTCTAGAGACACCTAGGTCCTGTGGTCAGGGCAGATAGTTCCAGAGTTTGGTGCCTTGCCATTGGGCCCTACTTCGGAGTTTGTGCTCCCAAATGTGACAGAGTTGGACTCAGTAATGGCTTCCCTACAAATGGGGCATCTGTCCCTTCTATTTGAACCTATACTTGGTGCTGGAGTTGGTAGGTGTACATCCAAGAGACTTGAATCTTTGAGCTGTCCATGTGCCAGCTGGGACTTGAGCCTCAGCAGAGTTACAACACCTACTCTCTAGTTCATTGGACTCACCCAGGACAACAAACAAGGAGGTGAGGACAACCACAATACCAAGAAAACAATAAAGCCTACAACTGCAAGCAAGAGAGACCCATACATCAGCTGTATGGGATTGAAGTTCCCTCTCAATTAGAGGTAGAGTATACATCACTATCCCAGAATCCTCAGGATTGGGGAATTAACTATGGACTAAGGTGGACTTACTGGTATTCTACAATAGACGTGTTGTGATTCTAGCAATGGAAGACATTACAGCACTGATGTGGAGGCAGTGGTCACTGAAGGCTCTGGGGGAAGGGGGAGGGAAAGACAGGTGTAATGCAGGGGCTTTTACAGGACTTGGGAATTGCCCTGAATGGCATTGCAATGACAGATATATGCCATTATATATCTTCCCATAGCCTGCAGAATTGTGTTGGAGAGAGTGTAAACTACAATGTGAACTATGGTCCATGCTCAATGGCAATGCCCCAGGATGCATATATCAATTGCAATGAATGAGCCACACTAATGAAGGATGTTGTTTATGTGGGAGGGTGTGGGAGTTGTGGGGAGTGGGAAATATATGGGAATCCCTATATTTTTTGTGTAACATTTGTGTAATCTAAGTATCTTTAAAAAGGAAAAAATATATTTTAAAAAAGTCAATATAGGCAGAGAATAGAAAACAATAGCGTAGTGGGTTGGACTGAAATGGAAAAACCATGGCACTAAGAAGGTCTGATCACAGTGCTAAACAAGGGGAAGGAAGAGGACTCTGATTACTAAATTATCTACTTGTCATTTATTTTAAAATAAATGTATCTTAAAATTAATTTATCATAAAAATAAGTGACTAATCTAGGGCTGGAGAAACCCATTACAAAGATGAGTTAATGGGAGAGGAAATGGCTTTCAGGGACTCAAACATATATGTTCAAACTGCTGAAGGTGGCAGAAAGTTACCTGTGCAAACTATGTGTTTGTGGAGACATGTTGCAGGGGGGAATGGGGTGGAAGGGAAAGGAAATCATCGTTGTTTTGTTTGGGTATATCCTAGATTGTTTTCTTCATCTTTTCCTCTCTTGCCATAACAGAGAACATTTAATTAAAAGAATAGGTAATTACCTAGGACTTGGCAAGTGCCTAGCAATGAGAGAGGATAACAAGAGAGCTTCACCCAGCTCCTCCACTTTCTTGTTTCCTCATCGTTCTGTTTTACCTAAACAGGAAGCAGAAAAAGGTAGTATGTCATCGCTTCTTTGTAAATGGTGGTAAATCTCTCTTGGTACATTCATTTCACTAGACAGCTCCTGATATGTTAATAGGTTCTAAACAAGTCAACTTCAGTCTTCCATCAGTCCATTGTCCACTTCCTGCCAACGTGATCTTTCCAAAACGCATGTCAGGTCAAATCACTCTTCTTATCAAAACTATGCAGTGACTCCCCTTCCCAATGGATGAAGTTGGAAGTTTTTAATCTGGCATATTAAGCCCTTCTTGATCAGATCATGCGTTGCTTCACTGTGTCTCGGATATCCTTGGCTAGTACCACACTGAGTCACCTGATATGCCCTTGCAATGTTTTCACCTTTTGAATAGACTCATACCTCTTTCTGGAATTTTCCTTCTCTGTTTACCATTTCACATGTCATTTATGGCTCAGCTGTAGTAAGTCATCACCTCCAAATTGTCTTCCAGGACTTTAGCTTTCCCAGCAGCCTGAGGAGCCATCCTTTGTGCTTTCACAGCACCTTGTTATATGCCTCTGGTATGGCATACATCTTATGGATTGTAACCATTTATTTGTTTCTTTGTCCATGCTAATAGAGTATGAGGTCTTGGGCAAAACCTCGAATCCAGTAATTGCTCAATAAATATTTGTTGAATGAGTGATGGTGAACTAGAACAGGAAACTGAATAGCAAGGAAACAAACTGGCAATCTTTGCAAATAATTATTTAGGTCATCACTCACAGCAGTGGCACAG
This sequence comes from Chaetophractus vellerosus, assembly GCA_004027955.1. NCBI lineage: Eukaryota > Metazoa > Chordata > Mammalia > Cingulata > Chlamyphoridae > Chaetophractus > Chaetophractus vellerosus. Next base: position 2,292 of record PVKH010046317.1, read on the forward strand.
TGCAATTAGAAAGGTTAGAGAGAGATTTAGGAAAAAGAGTAGGTTTGAGAAAGCAGGGGCAAGGGAGGACTAAGAAGAGAGAGAGGGTAGGGACAAAAAACGGATCAGAGACTTCTTGGGGCTAGGGCTAAGGGAAGGGATTGGCAAGGAAAGGGCAAAATGAAACCACTGGAGTGATGAAAGTTTTCTTTATCTTGATTGTACAAGTAATTACATAGGTGCAAATATTTGTTAAAACTCAAAGTGTATATTTAAAATGGGTGCATTTTTAAAAAATTTTAGGAGGTACTTGGGAGTGAACCCGGTACTTCGTATATGGGAAGCAGGCACTCAACCACTGAGCTAAATCTACTCCCCATAAAATGGGTACATTTTTATTGTATATAAATTATATTGCAATAAACTTGATATATAAATAAAATAAACAAATATCCACAAGTTGAATAGCTAGTGGAAAAACAAAGTTCTACATAAGTTATTAGATCAGGTAAGTTCCTGTCACTATAGGTTAATTTTGTCTTTTCTAGAGTTGATATAAATGTGATCATACAGTATGTATTTTGGGATACCTGGCTTTGTTCACTCAGTATAATGTTTTTGAGGTTCATCTATGTTGTTGCATTTTCAATACTTTGTTACTTTTCATAGCCAATATATGAATATATTGCAAGCTGATTATCCATTCACCTGCCTATGGACAGTTGTGTTTAGTTTGGGGCTTTTATGAATATGACTGTTATGAACATTTATGCAAAAAAAAGAAGAGAGTAATTGAGGATGATGACATTCCTAGCTTAAAGACTACAAGAGATATTGGCATAGTTAACAGCTACAGAGATCAAAGTTAGAATGGCAGGTGTGGGAGATATGCTTAAAGAGTTTACATTTGTATTTGTTAAGGAGTTTCTTTCAAATCAACTCATTGTCTATTAGTGGTTTTCTCTAAGTTTCCTCAGTCCTTGGTCCTCTATCACTGCCCATCACTAATCTTTGTGTACTAAACACACTGTCTGTGACTCATGCTTAAAACCTAAGAATACAATGTCCAAGAGGACTGGATAACCCATAAGCACTAGCCAGTTTGCTAAAAGGTGCTGGGGTTCCATCTGAGTATTTTCAAGTCTCTTTTGAGTAGTAAGTTTTGTGCTTTGAGGTTGCCTGTAGTTGTCACCTAAGTTTTGGATGTTGCTAAACTTCTGTTCCCCTTCTGTGCTCTTTCTGCTACCCAAACACCACAGAACACCAAGGTGGCAGCAATGCTGACAAGGGAGCTACGCTTGCATTAGAAATAAGTGGAAATGCAGCCACTTTAATCTATTCAAAGGGCAGGAAGATATCTTATGTATAAATAACATTTAGATAAACCTCAAATTGGGGATGTTTTGTTTTGGGATGGCCATTATTACTTTCATTAAAGATTTTTATCTGCTCTTTGGGAATCCCATAATGTATCAAACAACGTCATAAAGATGTTATCTTGTTTTCCCATTCAACTATTCTGCTCCTTCCCAACTCCTTGGAAGAATGAAATTCTAACATCTATGCTACTAGAGAAACTGCCCGACCTAAAGAAGATGTTATCCTTTGAAAATTAAGGGCAAAGACATTATCGGGGATCTTTAAAGGGTATTTATTCTAGCTCCTGCTTAACCACAATAAAGCTGGTTTATCACAGAAAAATAGAGAAGCATCACTGTTAACTTCAATTAACTATTTAAATTCAAGTGTATCTGAAATTATAAATTCTAGGACACAATAATTTGTTGTATTTCATTTCCCTTAAATAAGTCCAGTTAAATCAAAGGTAAAGACTTATTGGATTTCAGGTATTTTGCTGCTGCGAACCGGTAAAATGTCTTGATGGTTTGCAGTCCCAGATTATTAAGGACAGGGGTAGCCAGCATTAAGTGAGACTTAAAATCTAGACATCATAAAGGATAAGTAATCACTTGCTTTCCAAACAACAATAATCCACTTAATAAAAAAAAAAATTTTTTTTGGCCTGCTAGTTCAGTACAGGAAGAGCCCAAAATGACCAGGTGGGAAGCTCATCTTCCAATTCGGTGGTGCCATTGCTGTGTTCCCATGTCCACTTGGGTTAGACATTCTTGTTTTTGCCCATTCCTGAGGTCTTATGATTGGCCACCATGAGAAAATTAAGAAAGCTCCAAGCGATCACATTTACATTATATAACCTGCAGGTTAATGATCATTCTATGTAAAGAATATCATTTCCACACTGAATCCCGGGATCATGGGGTCACCATTCTGACTTTAAGGCAGGATTCAGGATTCCAGCATGTACCAGGAAGTGAGCATCAGGGAAGACAGGCCAGTCTGATGATCTTAACTTGCCGAGTTCTCTGATTCATTAGAAAATGCCTGGCTAACATCATATTTGCATTGACTTGAAACCATGGTGGATGGAATAATTAACTGCCCAATGTTGTCCCTGACATTAAGTCTGGAGACCAATGTAGGAACTTCATCTGGACATGGTCCCCAAAATAATACATAGTGAAGAATCTAAGAATGGTCAAGTCGACCGAGGTGTGCGTGACCTATTTTGAAAGCAAACAAGTTTCTAGCTTTGCCAGCCGTGTAACAGGTACTGAGCTGAGTTCATATTTGCTATCACAACCAAACTGTGAAATAAGTATTAATCCTTATTTTAGAGATGAAAAAAACTGACGTTTGGAGAGAAGTCCTAAGTCAAATAGCTTCTAGGTAACAGAGAAAGAAACAAAAGGCAAGCTTATCTGATTACAAAACTCATGCTTTCTCGATAACATCCTGTTAGAAATGCTTAACTGATGATAAATATATCATTCATAGATCAGTAATACTTTGAGAGTATTATTAACCATTTGAATAACCTCTTATTTTTCCTGATTGACTTTTAATCTACAATAACTCTTAAATATAAAAGCTTTACTCTAAATTTCCCACTGAACCTATATATAAAACCCAAAGAATTTTGATAAGACCTTCAGCAATGAACAGTCATAGAATGTAAGTAAATTATTTTAAAGGCATAATAGATCTCCAAGGACAAGCTCATGGATTAAGTGTCAGAAATGAAATATTGCATTTCAACTTTGTAGGGATTTTGGAGTAGATAAAAAGACAATAACTGAGAGTCCTGTAGAGTGTAATTTATGATACTACAATTGTACAGGCCAGTCATTTTTAGTTACAATTTAATAAAATGTATGATGTGAATTGCATATATAGGACCGTTTTTCTTTGAAACTGAACAAATGTAATTTCATACTACAAGATGTTAGTATCAGACAAAAAATCATGCCAAGTGAAAGAAACCAAACACAAAGTACTACATGTTGTAAGAATTTATTTATATAAAATGTAAATATAAATCAATTTATAAAGATGAAATTAGATTAGTGGTTATGTAGGGCTGGAAAAGGATAGAGCGATTGAGAGGTGACTGCTAAGGCATGTGGAGTTTTTCTTTTTGGAGTAATGAAATTGTTCTAAAATATTTTATGGTGATGAATGCACAACATTGTGATTATACTAAAATCTGTTGATTATACACTTTGGATAGATCATATGGTATGTGAATATATCTCAATAAAACTGCTTAAAAATAAATAAATAAATGTGCGAGAATAGCCAGAAATAGCATCTTTGTACAGCAGGGGAAGAAAGAGAGATTGAAAGGTGAGGAATTTTCTTGTTTGTCTGCTTTTTTTTTTGTTTATTATTATTGAAATAATGAAAATACTCTAATAATGAATTGAAATGATAAATGCACAACTATGTAATTATACCAAATACCATTGATTGTACACTTCAGATGAATTGTGTGCTTTATTAACATGTATCAATAAAATTGATTTTTTTAAAAAACAGGGAAAATTAACTTTATGATTATGTTTCAAATATTCCCATGTCAACATGTAATCAATATAAAAATTATCAATGGAAAAAAATGTATGATTTGGCCCACCAGAGTGGAAGCTGCTTCAGATTCTGCCTCCTAAAGATGATGTCCCAATCAATCAGATTACATTTGTGAATTTAAAGGATTTACATCAGTGAATTTCATCAATGAAAAATTCTCTGTGCTTCAGAAAAGAGTGTAATTTGTGGTAGTGTATCTGGTAAGCCACTTGATCTCATCTCTAATCAAAAGGATTCTTTAGAGACACCAATGCTTTTTTTTTTTTAAGGTGATTAGTAATAAGAGGATGTTAACTTTGGCTCATGGGCAGTTCTTCAGAATGCCAGTTGCCAGCAGGGCACTTCAGATATAAATGGGTGATAGAATCAAAGGAGAAATAAGGTCCATTCAAGTCTCCTACCTAGCAATGCAAAAAAATGAATGCCTGTTTGCTAAAGTTTTCTGTATTTAGAAATACCTACACAAAGCTCAGTCTTCTCTGGGCAGCAGGTGATCTGTAAATTCCCTGGGCTGTTTGGTTCTGCTCTAAGAGCAGCCTTACTGAGCTCTGTGATATTGCTGTTTCACAATTTCCTATGCTGCTTCTTAGCCTTTCAAAGAATAAGGAAATCAATAAAGTTTCTTCTGTTTGTTTATTGCAATTTGGTATACAGTCACTTGAAAACCTCCTTTCCCTGCTGGCTCTAACAGCTGAATGAGGATAGATGGGTAGAAAAGCACTTCTTTCTTCAGGAGCTTCGTTATTTCTTGCCCTATTCCCTGTGGCTGAGTACAGGATGATTTAGCAACATAGCGCAGTGAGGGGGATGTCATGATGAGCTCTGACACTGCCTGCCTGGGACGAAGGCGAGGGCCAGAATCGCAGTGATGGCTGATCACATGGGAGAGGGGGCGTGCAAGCATCTCAGCAACTTCACTTGTTTGCCAGTAAATATTTTGCTCTCTTTAGAATTTAAGGAAGATAGCATTTCTAGAAGTTATCCTCTATGATTTTACGTTGTCTGGTTATTCAACCAAATAAATAATCCTTTTTGACTGTGGCCGAATCCTCGGCCAGCTTGTGGTTACTGCTTGGAAACTTCCAAATGAAGCCAGCCACTAAAGCAAATGGCCACTGCTGATAAAAGAGGCCCTTTTCTTCCTGTATGATTATGCTTTAAGTCTAAATCCCACTTCTCATTTTAAGAAAAAAATATAGAAGCTGAAGAATTCTTTCTCTGAAAATAGATCGATATACTTGGGTTTAGCTTCAAATTATTTTTTTACTAAAAATAGAAGAAACAATTGCTCTGCCTCAGTAAATCTGTTTGAAGAGTAAGATGTCCATGCTTGCAGATATGACAATTCATGCAAAAATATCTGCTCCCATATCCAGTGTTGGCAGCTAAATGTATAGTCATTTTCTTTTCATGTCATTCTTCACTGTAGGAGGATTTGGCAAGGCTATGGTTATTAGTGTTTCCCCTCTTTAGATCAGGAGAAAAAAAAAGTTCTGGAACACAGAGGTTAGGGAAATAATAGTTGCTATTGGTTGGAAAGCTACATCTAAACAGGTGTGAATGGTTTAACATCACCCATGAGATGCTAGCAGGGGACATAATGGTGTTCTGTACAACCCAACACAGATGGGAACTCCCGTGGGAAACAAAGGACCATGTGCTCACTTGGACGATGATTTTTATAGGTAGACAATACCATGCTTCTTTGCCCTAGCTGCCCAGGTAGCATGAATCCACCTGCTCTGCTGAGCTGCGGAGAGATGGCTGGTGACCATATGCCATGGGTGAAGTTTAAGGATCTGAGTTCAAAGCCTAATTGTAATATTCACTACTAAGTGGCCTTGAAGAGAGGTGAACTCTCTTTCAGTCTACTTTTTCCTTCTTTTAAAGGCATATAATGATACTGATGATATCTACCTCACAAGGCTGGCAGAAGAATAAAATGGAACAATGTATTTGTAGTTATCTGTGAGCTGAAAGTAACACATACATGTTAGTCACAATCACCACAGAACATGGAAGGCCTGTTTTAAAACAGCCTTTCCAAACTTTCACTCCTCACACTCAGGAAAAGAAGTGTTTACTACCTTCATGTCAGTTCACTGCCTGCCCTTCCTTTTTCTGTCCTCTTTCCCCTGACTCCCAGAATCCACAGTAGAAATTTAAATAGTTTATAAATTCATGATACAATTTGCATTGCTAATCAGGGATTAATTTTTTCTTCTGCTTCTCCTCCTTCCTTATCACCATTACAGTTTTCATTAATAAAGTACTTATGCTGTGTCAGGCTCTCTGCCAGGCACATTACACAGAGTATCTAAATCTCCCCACACCTTTCAGGGAAGATGGCATCTTTTCCCTTTCCAGATGGGGAAACTGAGCCTCAGAAGTATTAAGTAACCCACCAGTGGAAGCTTAGAGAGTAGTTAGGCAAGGAGAGCCCTTCTGAATCACCAAATGTTGTCCTCCTGAGTTTAGAACAAATTCTACGATTGTATGAGTAAGGAATAGGCTTTATCGAGGAAAGAAAAATCTTGGAAAACTAAGCTCACCAAGAGAAAAGAAGGCACAAGTTTACCATCCTCCCGTGTCCCACAGCCGTGGGTCTATCTTCAGTGGAGGGACTTTGCCATATTATATTGCCTTTTATAAGGCAAGCCTGGGAAAGCACCTTGTCAGTGGTGCCAGGAAGTCAAGATTTGAGGTGACACCTGCTCATAGATTTGGGAATGCCAACTTCCCAGTACCTCAAGACCTTGAGACCCATGGGCTATTGTATATCTGCCAGAAGTTCCTGAAACTGTGGTAAGCTGATACTGGGTATTTCCTTTCACTGGAACAAGGTGGGGGTGCTTAGTTTCAGCCCATTGTCAAGGCAACCCAGAAGGGTTTCAGGATTACTGCTGGACAAATTTCCTCATTGCAACCTACTGACCAAGGTAGAGAGTGATTCAGTTACAAGGCTGAAAAACAAGTCTTCATCTGTCTAATTCCAAAGCCAATGACCTTTCCTCTACATTGCCAGCATGTGGACCACTATTTACCTGAAGCCTGTGCTCTGTACCCAGGTTTTGAAAGTTTTTCACAAACCCCTACCACCCTCATCAAAATTCCTATTCTTGAGAGCTTGCTATTGGTTTGAGACCTTAGTCAATTACTCACACTAAGATATAATATCGGCATAAATCTTCAGGGGGATCTTACCCTCTTTATCAAAGAAAGCCTTGTGCTGCTTTTTAATAGCTCTCAGGGGGAAATTCCCAGAGATTTTACTCCAGTGTGAACCAAAATGCAGGAACTGCTCTGAATTCTGTAAATAAGCACTAGCCAACATAGTGCCCTATAGTGTATAGGGTACAACTCATATTTTTCAGGCCTGTTGAAGCTTTGATGAGGCAATACTATGTGATACCATGGCTAATAAGGTGGAACCTGGGAGAGTCAGGATTTCTAAGAGGTACATGGGACAATCTTTCTCTTCTAGAAGAACCAGCCAACTGCGCAATGGTGCCGAGGGCATGAGTGATCAACCTAGGGTTCTGTACAGTTGCAGAACTGGAGGCTGATATATTATGCACCCCTCTCCCTGGCCACACAAGCAAGATAGGAGACATTTCCCCATTTACCAATATTTCATACCAGTCATGTATATTTAGTAAGTATTTAACCTGTTTATGCTTAAAATGGAACAAAAACATTTTTTGATGAACTCAGTCCCAATTCCTTAGTGATGGCCTCCTAAAGCTTCATGCTCTATCTTTCAGATATTTACCTGTCCCAAGCAATTGCCTTACGCTTCTACCCAACAGAAATATTGAAGATTTATATCCTGTCTCTGGACATTACCATAGTTCTTCTAAAATTAATTTTGTTTCTTCTGCCTGAAATCATCTTCATTTGTCAAAATCCCCTATGGTGTTCAAGGTTCAATTCAGATGCGCTCTTTTCTGTGAAACCATCCCTGCCTTTCTTGAAAAGATTCAATAGTTTCCTTCTAAATTTCAAAGCCTTTCTTCTGACCCACTTTAATAACACACAAATTCTCTCTGTTAGTATATATTATTGTTTTATATTCTCTCCTAAAGTTAAAAATAGACTGCTTGCCAGCAGCTGTCATGCTTCATACATTTTTGAAATTTCCAGAGTACCTAGAACTGATGTGTCCAAAGTAGGTATTCAAGAATGTTGAGT
>PVKH010046318.1:0-10409 GCA_004027955.1 Chaetophractus vellerosus
GATTCTGATCAAGCTGCAAACGTTTATTGAAAGGGTGCAGAATATATAGCCTAACAGTAGGGGGAGTGGTTAGCAAAGACCGGTGGCAGTTTTGGATTGGTTCCTGCTGTTGCTGGGGCAGGTGGCCAATGAGTTGGATTGGTTCCTGCTGTTGCTAGGGCAGGTGGCCAATGAGACAGCTAGAGCCTTTTGGCACGCGTGGGCTTTTTTCGCGGGCTGCCCTGACCTCCGTGAAGGAGGTCAGCTTGCAGTTTAAGCTGTTGCTGTTTCAGCACCGGCGGCCATGTTGTCACCAGCATGGCTATAGGCAAAAAGGGCGGAAAACTGCGGCAAGCGTCCCCAACACTGCCACACTTGCATGATACTGTCTTCTGATACAGAACAAATCACCCACGGTTCTTTGGGATTCCAGGAGAAATCAGATATCTTGGCAGTGTGACCACCATGAACAAACAACTCTGGTGACTCATCTTCTGCATCTTCTGGGGATTGTTCCTCTCCAGTTTTGCTTAAATCCCAGACATTCCGTCTATGATCAGTACCACTAGAAGCCAAAATAGTTTCATTGTGAGTTGACCACTGAACCTGGAATACTTCATCCTTATGATTCAAAGGAATGCAAGGCAGCAGTCTTGCCAGCTGATCCTGTGGCAAGAATGAATGTGCTACAAGGATTAAAAGAGAGGCGGTTCACTTCAGCAGTGTGAGCACCAACTGAGTGGCTTGGTTAGAAAGTATTGTTTGAAGAGTGTCCCAGGTCATAAGTTTCTCACCATCAGCAACTGGCCCAAACAGAGACTCTTGGAGCAGATGCCAGGAAACATCTACTGCTACTGCTGTGTGCCCTGTAAAGATGGTCTTCGTATCCACCACTTTTCCTTCCTTTGGAATGGCACTGATGTCCCATAAGCAGATGGTGTGGTCATCTGAAGCACTAAGCATCCACTGAGATTTGAGTTCCAAGAAAGCCCATAGTCTTCCTTCTGATGTCCTCAGAGACACAAGTCTGGGTTGCGCTCTCCAGAAGGGTCTGGTTTAGAAGGGTGTTTCGTGTAGTCAAAAACAAGAACATCACCAGATGGAGTCTTTGTGGCAATGATGCAAGGATTCCGGGGGCATATAATGGGTCCTGTTTACTTCTCCTTCATGGTTGATCTCGATTTCTATTTCAGTTTTTCTACTAACTGAGCCAAAACCTCCATATTCTCCTTTCTCGCTGTCATGGTGTGATGCATCAAACTGAGCTTCACCGTTAGGGGCCTGCTCACTGGTTATCACAAGGTGGTTTTGTCATCTGACGTGTATCCCCAGGACAAGTCAATGAATGCTGAAATCTTTTCCTTCTGGTCTGGTTACATCTGGAAGCCACTGTGCAGTGAGGCTGGGCCACTCCAGAGCATAGGTCATCACCAAATCATAAAGAAATGAGTGTTCTTTTCCATATTTTGTACTCCTCGTTGGCCACACATTCTTCCACTGTGTCATCAAAGGCTGCTTCCTTGTCGGCCTGGTGGGCAGGCGAGCCAGGGGATTCCCAGATATAATATACACTATTGTGTAATGTGGGCCTACATTTAATTTTTTCCTTTAACGAGATATACTTTTGAAATACTTTTTATAGACTATATTACTTGTACTGATCTATTATAATTTAAAACATTTAAATTTAGAAACACAAGCTTTTTATGAAGACCCAGAATTTAAGGGGCTGAAACAGCTTGCCATGTGCTACAATATAAAGAAGTTCCTTACTTTACCAGCTGGAATTATTTGCACCTTGGCCCTTTGCCTTTACTTAAGGGATTTGTTTTTCCTTCATAATTATACAGGCTCTTTACAAGCTCTAGGAAGTCTTAGGGTACTTAACATTTAAAATTTTAATGAGACATTTGATTTTGTTAAAAGTCATCTTTTTTCCTTCATATCACCCTCTTCCCCTCAGAAAATGATCATTATACTCTATTTGTAAATAACTTGGTGGTATTGCTCGAGGGACTGACAGTTCCCCTGTTAACTTTGATATAAAATGTCAAGGTTAAGTCTATTTAGCACATACCCATTACAGACAAGTTCACATTAACTGCTTGAATTTATGTCTTTAATTCAACTCGCACTTAAGAGTGATTCAGCATCAGCACCTGAAATGCAGCTACCATGTTGAGTCAACAATTTTCTGCATTGTTCAAGGTGTATACCTCCTTCTCTGGTACTGCTTCTTAAATCTTGTCTTCCTGCTGTGATATGATGCTCATTAAAAAGCAAGAGTTTCATTAAAAATACAGAGATCTGAGTTTGAGTCTCTGATCTGTCACTTGCTATCTGTAACTGAATTACTCAAACTGTAAGCTTGATTTCTTCTTCTTTTAATAACCAGAATAATAATGCAAAACCATGTATGAAACCTTTAGCATGAAGCACAGGGGTACCATGGAATATAGTGAGCACTTGGTGGTAGATGTTAGAATTATTGTTTTCTTTTAAGTGTGTCTTTCTGTTATTCCCTCCTGTTAAGGGATTGAATTTCAGTCCCAACACAGGAGGGAGTAGAAATAGAAACATTGGTTTGAAAGCATCCCTTACATCAGCTATAGTAAAGATGAAATATGCATTTGTATTTGCATTTTTCTTATCTTCTGGGGGAAGAAAGCCCAGCTGGTGATGATAACACCGACAGTTACCATATATTGAGTTTACACTATATACCACACATTTTTTTAAGAGTTCATTCTAACCCTAAAAAGTAGTTGTCATCCCCATTTTACAGGTGAAGAAACAAACTAAGCCTCAGAGAGGTTACTTAGTTTGCCCAAAGTCACACAGATAGAGACAAGCAAGATTTGAACCCAAGTCTATTTCTAAAATCTGTTCTTTTCAGCTTCTCCATTAGAGAGAAAAGTAGAAAAACTCTTCAAAGCAGTTATCTTTTATTACATGTTTTTGTCTAAAAGTTCCAAGTATTTCTCCAACAAAATCAAGTTCTGTTTTCATTTCATTACATTTAGTATAGTTCTTGACATTGAGTGATATTGTATTTTCATTGTAACACTTGAATTACAGAATAAACAGCATTATCGCTAAGAAGATATTTTCCAGTTAAGCACTTGACGGTTACATCACTCTCCGAATGGTGCCCTTTCTTATGGTGCTGTTTTATTTAAAGATTTATTTTATTTACTTATTTCTCCCCATCCCCTCATTGTTTGCATTTGCTGTGTCTGTTCTTCATCTTTGTTCCTTTAGGAGGTACCAGGAACTGAACCCAGGACCTCTGATGTGGGAGGGAGGCGCCTAATCACTTGAGCCACCTCCATTCCCTGCTTTGCTGTGTCTCTCATTATGTTTTTCCTCCTGTGTCTCTTGTTGCAACATCTTGTTGCATCAGCTTGCCATGCCTGCCTGTCACATCAGCTCGCTGTCTTGCTCATCTTCTTTAGGAGGCACTGGGAACCTCTGCTCCCTGCTTTGTTGTGTCTCTCATTATGTTTTTCTTCTTGTGTCTCTTGTTGCATCATCTTGTTGTGTTAGCTTGCCATGCCTGCCCATTGCACCAGCTCGCTGTCTTTAGGAGGTACCGGGAACTAAACCAAACCACAGACCTCCCATGTGGTAGGTGGGAGCTCAATCACTTGAACCACATCCACTTCCCTCTTATGGTGTTTTAAATTGCGTTTTCTTTTCCTCTAGGAACACATCTTTGAAATTGTATTATAATTCAAAGGGGAAAATGCAATTTGATTTGTTGAAATTTGATGCATACATAAATTTTCAGAAATACATGTTATGTAAAGTATGGTACATTTATATTCCCCTCTTTTGCAGAAACATATAGGCCAGAAACCTGTGTGCATAATTAAGATGGAGCCCTAGGTAAAACAGCCTTCAGAAATATAATATGTGTAGAACTTCTTTTGGGAAATGAAAGACTTGGAAAAATATGATAAAGCTTTCTTCAGTGATGATTAAGAAAATAATTCCAATATCATGACTCCCTTCTTTTGGACTTCAGCTTCATCTCTTAAAAGCTGAGTAAAATGAGTGTACAAATAGTAGCTGGATTCCTCTCTAATTAAGATTAGAGAGAAAACTGAAGAAGTTTTAAGCTATAATCCAGATAGTAATAGACAGCACATCTGAATTGCTGCGGCTTCTCAACCCTTTTCTTCCTGTAAAAGAAAAGTAAATTGAAACTTATCATTTGAGGCCATCCACTTTTAATTAGCCAGACTAAAAGAGAGAATCTGTCAGTAAGGCATAATCAGCTGCTTCTTTGTTGGTGAAAACAAAGGGATTTAAAAATAAGTATTATCACTGCTGAACAATGTTAGAATTTGGCGATTGTTGTATTAATAAAAGTGAACGTTTTGTTGGAAATTGAATATTAGAGCAATTTGGCATTGTGAATACACATTTTGAGGCTCCCTCTGCACCACCCCATAGCAAAGATAAAATGCAAAATAGAGAATATTAAAAAGGCATAGCTACTTTTCAGAAAAAAGGTAAGTAGATCCATACACCAGAAATATAACAGAAGCACAAAGCAGTTAGGAATGCAGCCGCTTGCCTGTTGGGCTCCAGTCTGGAAGGAGGCAATTTGAGTCCTGTTCTATAAAAGAGACTAAGAGTACCCATGCAAGACAGGAAATGGGAGCCAGATGCAATGCTTGGAACCCAGGCTCCTCAGCCCAAGAAAGGAGCCTATAAATGAGCTGTGACCAGTCATTCCCTGGGACAGTGGCTTATAAGAATCTTCATTGCCAGGGAGGCAAGGCTGGGACCCAAGACCTGGCCCCAGCTGGCCACTAGCCTAGGACTGACTCTGCTATATCAGAGTATCGTCGAGGACAGTCACTGTAAGTTCTAGTTACCTGAGCGACCAGTACGGGGAAGAATAAAGGATGAGAGGCCTCTCTCACGGGCTTACGTCATAAGGAGAATGCCTGCTAGCCTGGACCATCGTCCTGTCCCTTCTCCCTAATGTGAACCTCCTGCAAATAGCTGTTCAGGAAGTGATGACCTTATTTAAAAATGAATGGTAATCCCAAGAGAACCAATGAAGTGGTCCCACCACTTACTAGGTGTGTGTCCTTGGCCATTTTCTAACCTTCCTGAATCACAGTTTTCTTTTTTATGAAATGGGATAATAGCTCCTCTCATACAGAATTGTAGATAGGATTAAAGAACATAATATACCTAAAACACTGGGCATGGTATTCATCACACAGTAATGAATCAGTAAGTATTTGATGTTCAACAAAGAGTGGGCCAAGCATATAGATATATTTGAGGTGGAGCACAGACATCCCTTCTTTTCCCTCTTCCTTTTTGCAAAGGAGTGACTAGGAGCAGATTCAGGAGCAAGGAAGCTTGAGTTTGAATCCCATCTCTATAACCTACTACCCCTATGACCGTCATCAGACTATTTATCTGGTCCTCAGTTGTCCCATCTGCAAAATGGGTATAATAGTACCTACTTCACAAAGTTGTTGTAAGGATAAAATGAGTTAATTCTTGCAAAGCACTTTGAACGATTCCTGGCACAGAGCAAGTACTCTCTAGGCATTAACTATGAGTACTTTCATTTTTTAAGAATTGCAAGTTATTCCATAAATATGATTACCCTACTTCTTAGGTTTCTTAGGATAGTCAGTTTCTCGGGAAATGTGAATTTTTTTGCCATACCCTATTGCTAGATCATGTATTCCAAAATTTGGTTTGGAAAATATGAGACACTTATATCTATAGATAATGAACAAAATTCTCTTTTGCCCATTGTTAATTCTTTGTTATGCTGGATCAAAACCACATATTGTGTTAATTGGTCGTGTTGGCACCAGCCACACATGATAACTTACTATTTATGACCCTAGAGCAGAAGTCCCCAAACTATAGGCCTCAGGCCAAATCCAGCACACTGCCTATATTTATAAATAAAGTTTTATTGAAACACAGTCATGCCTATTTGTTTACATATAAATATGACTACTTTCACACTACAAGAGCAGAGTTGAGTAGCTGTGAGACCTAATGGCCACAGAGTCTAAGCTATTTACTATATGGCCTGTCACCGAAAAAGTTGACTCCTGCCCTACAATACTTTTCAGCAAGTTTTTGCTACTCAGAAACATTTTTTAAATACATTTAAGGGGCATAAAGTGTAATATCATTTAAAAGTATTGGTAGTGATATAGTTTTAGTCTACCATCATATTTTCTGTGATTACATACAAGCTATTAATCTACAAGAAGATGGTAAGAAATTCTACTCCTTTCTCTTAGTGTGGGAAATGTCAGGTTTAGGCCTTGAACTGCTCACTACTGATCTTTTTGTTAAAGGATGCTGTCAAGGCCGATTTTTCTAAAATTGGAGAAGAGAACAGAAGGATGGCAGACAGGAACAGACAATGCAACTTTCACTCACAGTCCCAGAACTCACCTCCCTGTGGGGTTGCTTGGCCAGGTTCCCAGTCAAGAAGGGAAATATTGCTGTTTCCAGCCTTCATTTTCAAGGCCTATTAGACTTTGGGTCATCTAGGATATCTGTTTTCTTCTTCTTTTTAATGGTGTGGATTTTTGTTTCATTTTCCTCAGACTGATGAATTTTTTAATCTCAGCCTATAGGAAGCATCACTAACTCTGTTGGAAACTTGAAAATGTGTATGAAGTAGCAGGAATTAAATAAGGAAAGGCAGGTGAGTTGTCCATGCATAGAGAATTTTCTGCTCAAACTTGCTCACTCCCTGTCAGTACATTTCTAAAAGGAAATAGCCTTTAGGTGCTTAATTATAAGACAGGGAAGGAGCCTTCAGTATACTGGCCACTGTCTACATCTCCACCATGACCACAGTGAGTATGTCGATGCTCATTTGAAAGCCAGTGAAGCTCTCAGTTTTTTTATCAGAATTTAACAAGGAGGAAAAGATTCTGTTTTGTCCCAGGACCCCAAGAGGTCATTACCTATTGTTCTTCCTTTCTAGTTATTATTCCAGTCCCCCTCAGATCACCAGCACGTCTCCAACATTCGCCCTCCCAAGAGATGACTCAGTCTTTCTGGCCGACACCTCTTGGGATGGGAAGGCCCAAGATCAAGAGACTCACCTACAGCTATTCATGTTAGAGAAGCCTCCTAGACCTCTTTGATTAATAGCACTCTTAGGTGTCCTCATCTGTTGACTTTTGTTGAAATTTTACAGACAGCCTCTGCCCTAGCACCTGCTGAAATGAGCACAAATTCAGCATAGCACAGCTCTGGGTGACTGCCCTGCTATGTGCTGGGCTTGGACTCAACCCAGAAACCTGGGAACTGAGGTTCCAACCCACTCATCCCACTCCTCCCATCCACTCCCCCCAGAGCCACAGATAAGCTTTTGCTGGCTTTTTGCTAGCTTTTTTCCCCTTCCTTTTGACAAGTGTGTGTGTGTGCACACACATACACACACTTGGAAGTAGAGTTAGTGGCTATAAAATTTTGGCTTTCAAATGATGGATATACTTCTACTCCTGAATTTATGCAGGGAAAGATAGATACTACTAGCTTCTTACAAGAGTATGAATTTTAAAGTTTTGGTGGCTATAACTCTCTGATAGCCTCTCAAGTTTGGTTCGCCTAGTTCTCAGACCACTTTTTTTCTCTAAGAAGATGAAATTTTTCTATGTTCTCCAGAGCTTAGGGATTTCTCCTGTTTCCTTTTATCTTCCCTGCTGTTTCCACCCCTTGTTTCAGATCATTTATATCAAGTTGCATTTATTCAAAATAAGCAAAGCATTCAATTACCTTAAAAAAGGGAATAGAAAAAAATACAATGCCATATATACCCTGAAACTGCTAATAATTACATCTGTAACAGCTAGCATGCAAATTAAAATATGCATGTTCTTGATGCCTTTTAGTCCACAAAAGAAAATGATTACTACATTTTGTCAAACTAATGCCAATATGATGATATGTTAAAACATTCAGCTTGCAGCTGCAAGTTAGTAAGCCATATAAGGTAAGGCTTTAATTATAGCTCCCTCTTGCAGTAAAACTGCTTAATTAGACTCATGTAAGATTTTACTTAGAGCTAGAATTTTTCTGAAGATTTAAAGAATTTAGAAAAGAATTTATTTTTCCATTCATCTCCATTTCTTTCTTGTTGACCTTTATTTATCCTTCCACCTACCTTTCCTATTATAAGTATTAACAAAAGAAAATTTAGTCTTTTAATTAACAGAATGTTGATTTTTACTTCTGGGTTGTGAATTTGCAAATGCTGTTTAGTATTTGGACCATGTCTTGGGTGCAAGATAAATTACTTATACTCAAAAATTCACTTTCTGTACTAAACCTAATATCACTGATATTAAAGCCATGTTATCAATAACCCTATTAAAAGTCATTAAAGGGGAGCAGATGTAACTCAGTGGTTGATTGCCTGCTTCCCACATAGGAAGTCCCAGCTTCAATCCCCAGCCCCAGTACCTCAAAAAAAAAAAAAAGGCATTAAAGTACCATAATTTGAATGTGATTTACATACAGACATTCAAGGTTATTGCCCACTCACTATAGTACTGCTGCCTGCTTTCTCATGTGGCAGTGAAAGGAGTAGGTTGTCAGCTAGAGCCCCTCTTCTTTCTGCTGCTGTCTTTATCCCACCTAATAGTCTACAATTTACCAACTCACTTGTAAGGTACAATTTTTTTTTAACCTAACTACCATTTTGTTCATCAGTTTTACCCCTAGATACATTTTTAATAAGGAGGCAAGTGGAAAATGGGTGGCTGCATCCCCATTGCACAAGAGAGAAAATGGCATTATAAATATTGTTGTTATGAAGAAGAGTTATGTTACCAAGTCCAGAGCAGAAAGTGGGATATGTATTAACAATATTTATATTAGCGTATTAATCTATAAATTCTGTTTTTATATTTTAAATCATAACACTTAGTGGTTGTTTTTCAGAAGCATCTATTTTTTCTTACGACATTTCCCATACTATAGAGGTGAGCAAAAAATTAACTTTCCAGAAAAAAATTTTATTAGAGTATCTATGTTGCCTTTTTTCCTTCTAATACTTTTAAAAATCTTTAAGTGGCTAGTTTCATTCATTGCATTGCTTTTAAAATGCATTTATGAATTTCACCCTTCCCGCCTTCATGCATAAAAATATTATCATTGACTCAATTTGCTTTTTTAAAATGAAATATTTTCAAGGGGGTCCTTTAAATTCAGGTACTCTCCTCAGAGTGTGTTGAAAATGTGATCATCATCATCCCTTTCAGTGGTTAGAATTACACTAGGTTGTGCTGCAATAATCTCAAAATTTCTCTCAGTGAATTGACAAATAAAAGATGATTTCTCACTCACACAAGGTCAGTGTTGGGTTCAGTGCTTCTGTAGGGGAGCCTCTAAGTGGTGATGGAAGGATCCAGTTTGATGCAGCTTGCATTCCACCACCTCAACAAGCACCTTCCAGAATCAAACTCCACCAGGGGGAAAAGAACTGCAGGGCTACCCAGGGGCTTTTCACTTTCTCAGCCCAGAAGTGACACTCATTATTCTGCCTACAGCCACTGGTCATATCACCAATCTAACTGCTAGGAAGGCAGGAAAATATCTTTTCCCTACATGTCCAAAAAGAAGAAAAATGAAACACAATTTTGTGAATCGCCAGCATTGTTTCTGCCAAACCCTTCATGTGTATCTTGGAGGAAAACTCTTGAAACACTCTTTGAAATTCTAAGTCTAAATCCTAAATCAGATAACTTGAACTTGGTCTTATAGTGAGGTATCAAGCCCAAGACTCTGCCTTTTCCCTTTAGAAACCCAACTAAGCTCTCTGCAACATTGTCATTCTGTAGCCTTCCCTCCCTTGTTTAAATCTTAGTCATCTTACCACGTCCTTCTCCCATACCCTGCCCTTACAGTTCAGCCTTTGTCCCCTTATCCTGGTCCATTTGCAGGAGTCTAGTCACTGGTAACCATTCTTCTTCTCACTATCCTGTCCCCAGCCAGTCATCTTCATTTCTTCAGCATCGTGTGATCTCTCCACCTTATTAAGTCCACGGGGCGTTCACATGGTGTGTAAGTGTCACATACCTTGAAAGTAAGAGGAGGTACATGATTATTCATTCCTTTATATATGAGGACCCTTCTTACATTGAGGATTGTAAATGGTTTGTAATGCCCCTTAGAAAGTCCAATGAATGAGATAGGATCTATTTTTAAAGTGATAGAAGTCTTTATCTTTCAGATGCGCTTCTGTTAGCTTTTTTTTTTTAAAGATTTATTTTTTATTTATTACATTCCCCCCCCCTTCCTGCTTGCTCTTGCTGTGTGTCCATTCTTGTGTTCCTCTCTGTCTGCTTTGTTTCCCCCCTTGTGGTGATGCGCTGAGACCAGTCACCACGCGGGCGGCTTTGCCCCGCTTGTGG
>PVKH010046319.1:0-10411 GCA_004027955.1 Chaetophractus vellerosus
TAGAATCTTAGCACCCCAATACAATGAGGTGAAGACAACATTCCTCCTAACCTTTGCAATACAGACTCATCTATCTCAGAGCAATGCATTGACCACCTGGCCTTCTCTAACCTTTAGCACACAGGCTCAAACTTTTCAGAGCAATGAGTTCACCACCTGGCCTTCCATAATCCATGTGGGACAGCAGAACACCTCTCAGACCTATGGGGTACTGACCTTAACCGCCCTAATCTTTGAGGAATGTGCTCCACCTTTCCTGTACCCTGGGGTGGCAAAAATCTCCCAGAACATTGGGTGGGGACATCCATGCTCTTCAACTTCTCAGACAAACTCACCCTCTCTGAACACATGGGCAGAGCTCCATTCTTGGCCCAAGGTGATGTCTTAATTCCAGATCTCAGCTTCAATGGTTTTCTCCTTAAAATGGTTCCTCCTTCAATGTCTCCTTTCCATGTCCTTATTAGTCCATGTGAACAGTGTTTTTATTCATACAACTCCCTCAAAAACTTTCTTGGTTTAGCATGAAGGAAGCAGGGGTCCAAGCCATCAGACAATAAGACTTTCCACAAGCCTTTCCTAGATAACTGCATCTTCCATTCTGATTTACAATTTCCAGGTTTAGCTAAATCTTCAAATGGGCCCCTTTGATTTGGAAAGTTGATTGCCAGAAAGTTGGAAGTTACAGAATCAGTTTCTGTTTTCTTTGTGCCCAAAAGCTCAGTCCTTAGTGTATTTCTTTCATCTAGCATTTTGCTATAAGCTACAAGGAGAAGCCAAGCTATATTCTCTGGGTTTACTTTGGAAGGTGCTTCATCTAAATGCTGAATGAGTAAATTTAGGAGCACCTGCCAGCATGCCAGGAGGGCCTGGCATCACTTCTGTGTTATTCCTCCCAAAGATGCATAACCAGGAAAATCAGGTAAAACCATGTAGGAGGGCATTCTACAGAATAACTGACTTGCAATAGTGAAAAGCATCAAGCTCATGAATTTCAAGGGAAGACTGGGGAACCTAAAGGACATTAAAACACATCAACTAAAGGTAACATGTGATAGTGGGCTTGCTATTTTCACTATCAGGGGACATTATTGGGACAACTGATTAAACTTTAATAAGCCTAATGATTAGATGGTTATAAGGTTTTAGTTTTGATATCCTGAAAAGTAGGACTGTAATGTGGTTATGGAGAATTCCTTATTTGAGGAAAATGCACATGGAAATATTAGGGGAATAACAGTGTATCAGTTCAATAACTTTCTATTAATGGCTCAAGATAAAAAAAGTTGCTTGTACTGTCTTTCCAAATCTTCTGTAAATTTCTGATTGTCTCAAAATTTTTTGTGTTGGTTTCAAGCTGTATCTACCCCCAGGAAAACCTATTCTTCACTTTAATACACTCCGGTGGTGTCCATCCATTGTATCTTGGATTTTTTGATGAGATATTTTTCATTTAATGTATGGTACACTCGATCAGGATGGGTCTTCATCCTCTTACTGGAGTCCTTTATAAGCAGAAGGAAATTCTGACACAAAGAGAAAGCCATGGGGGATAAGAGGCTGGTCATCCATTGGGACCTGGAAAAGAAGGGCAAGCTCAATAGATGCCACCATATACCTTGCCATGTGACAAACAAGTCAAGAACAGCCAGCAGCCAGCCTCAGAATGTCACTGTCTCCTGGGAATAAGCATCGCCTTGTTGATGCCTTGATTTGGACTACATTTTAGCCTCAGAATCATAAGCTAATAAATTTCTATTTCATGATATTTGTTTGAGCAGTCTATGAAACTCAAACCCTCTGCATGAGTTGGGCTGTTAGGCAATGCAGAATGTGTCACTGAATAAGTTGTCATATTCATGAATATATATATATTATTCATGAGCTCAATGAATATATGTATTACAGATATATTTATCCAAAACAGGGAAATGGAGAGTTTTGGTAAATGAAAGTAGACTGTGACTAAGAGTGAGTGTGAGTGAAAGTCCAAGGTACACAAAGTGTGGGTGGGTGAGAAGAAGGTGGATGAGAGTTGGTAGCTCCTGAACCACCCATGTTAAAGGCTGTAGGGGAAGTCCAGGGGCCAGATATAGTGCCACAAGTGCTGATGGCTCTGTGTGCTCAGCAGTCTTTCTTTTTTCTGCCTAATGTAGCCTTCACTTTCCCCACATGCCCTTCTCTAATCTCAGTAAAGCTACTCCTGCTCTGCCCACCCCCACAATCAGTAGGCATAAAGGCCCTCCCCCTGTTCCCCCAGGCTTGACTCCTCCTCCCTGCACACATGATCCCACAGGAAGGAAGGATTGAAGGCAGGCTTGGGGGCTGCTGGGAGTAGTGTCAGGTTCTGATTTCACTGGATTCCTAGGATGAGGAACTTCATCTCTGAGGTATCCCCAGCCCAGACCCTCAGTGAGCACATGGGCAGGTGAACAGAGACCCAGGTACATCACCAAGATATTCAGAGGTCCTAAGTACATCCCTTGGTCTCCTAGGATTGATAAAAAAATTCCCCTTCTGGAATTCACCCCAAGGAAAAAATCAGGTAAAAGGCAAAGGGCAAAGGACAGAGATATCTTCCAAATACTGCTCATAAATGCAGACCCATTTAAGTGTGCAACAGTAGGGCACAGACACCTCAGTTAATGTACATATACATTGCAAAATGCTACCCAGGATTAACGGCCTTAATCTCTAAACACTGACATGGATAGCTGTCCAGTGTATAGAGTAAAGTAGAATAAAGTGGGAGTACAAAATGTTAAACTTTAATCAAGTGGAACATTTGTTTTGAAAACACAATGAAGCACAATCTGATATGAAAATCCACCATATCCCACCCAGCCTGGGACACATCCAATCAGATTTTTCTCTCAGGATGCCAGGGAGTAGCCCCTGTGAACACAGAAATGGCAGGACATGGCTCACAGCTGACTCCCCAAGGTAGCTGGGTGGGGAGTTGTTCCTTGTTACACAGGGCAGGTAGGAAGGTGCAAACTGTGCAACATTATGCTCTCTCTAGAAAGGCCTGAACTGCACAGAACTTGTCCCAGGAGCTGGGTTCTCTCATTTAATGTTGCCTAAGCTGGAGCAGACATCCTTGGACTTCTGATCTTGTGAATATTTCTCAAATCTTTCTTCACTATAGGGAGTAGCTAAATTATTCAAACATGGCAGTGGCTTAAAGAAGCCCTCAGAGTTACTCAGGGGACCTACCCCAGGGAGCTCTGGAGACTTCCTTTTAAATTCAGAATAAATCTCTATAACTCATCATCATAAACAGCCATCCAAGCCCCTCAACTCCTCCTGCAGTGCTGCCTAGTGTTAGAGGAACGCTCAGCCCAGATGCCACATGAAAACACAAAGACAATCCATGCTCCCCAGAAAGTGTCATTGGAGGCCTGACCATTGTACTACTGTACCTGGAGAACTAAACAATGCATCACACTCTGCAGCCAGGTTTCAGGACCCTCCCTGCCAATCTCCTGACCCCAGAGACTCCCCAGCCTCCTCTGGAGCCTTGGGCTCAATTTTTATTTCCCTGCTCATGTCCCCTAGTCAGCTTCTCCAGCTCTTTTATCTTTACTTGGGTTATTCACACCAAAGGCATTATCCAAGCCCATTCTGGGGCTCTGGGGTTGCCCAGTGAACACAAGAGGTGGGAGAGAAACAAACAGAGCCTGGTAGGAAAGGCTCACCTGGCCATAGGGCAGGTGCTGGCTCAACTCCACAGTGGACACAAGGCTGAGAACAGAGGGGGAGGCCTGCTTCAGCTCTGGGAGACAAGAAAATGAACAGTCTCAGAAAAGTCTCTGTCCCAAGAGCCCAGGGTTCCCTAGGAAACATAATCACCAGTGAGTGCTTCATACATATTGGGAAGTGCTGGGTGACCAATATGCACCAGTTGATAGATTCCCATCATAAAGAAAGCTCTGTGCCCTTGGAGCTGCTGGTAGAATAATGATGAACAGTGTGTTAGAGGTACTGAGCACTACATATGCAGAGTCTGATATGTGGGCCCTAACAGGACAGTTTAAAATTGGGTGTCTGAGCAGGCCTCCCCAAGAAGGGATTCTGTGGGCATAAACAGGAAGGAAGTGCAGGCACTGAGGTTGAAGCCTGCCTGAGTTGTGACAGGAGAGGAGAGGCCTTGTGGACCCATACAGTGGGTGGAATGGAGAGGAGGGAGGAAGCAGGTGTGCAACATGGCCAGGCCCAGTGAATGCAACATGATCCTGCCACTCCACTCTTAGGGATTTACCCAAGAGAAATGACAGCAAACCTGCTGTAACACTAAGCATGTCCCTGAATGTCTCAGTAGCTTTATCTGCAAAGACCCATTCCTGGAGCCAACCCAGATGCCAATCAACAGTAGAGTGCATGACCCAACTGCAGCCTGGCTGTACCATGGAATCATACTCAGCAATAAAGAGGAATGTACTATGGATACACACCACAAGACTGGATCTCCAAGTAATTATGCCAAGTTAAAGAAGGCAGACCAAAGCTGAGAGAGAAAAAGGAAGAGAAATGCTGTGTGAGTGTGAATGCATTCATAGGAGATTCTAGAAAATTCAAGTGAATTCATAGTGACAAGTAGCATGTCAGTGGTCTCTGGCAATGGGAACAGAGGAATGAAGGGAGATGGTAAATGGTTGCATAGGAACTCAGATGGTGGTGGATGCACTTTGTACTTTAGTCTTGGCTTCATAGGTGGACACATGCATCAACACATCAAACCATAACTATAGTATGTGAAACAGTGCGGTTTTCAGTGTGTCAGTTACACATCCATGAAGCTGTTTTTAAATATTAGGAAATAAGATCATCAGTTGGGAGTGATGGTAGGGCAAGAAGCTTTGCAGCCTGTGGAGTGAGAGAAGGGATGAAATAGCTACATGGGAGAGCAGAATACACAGAGGGAGGTTCTGGGTGGGTGCAGGTGACAAGGGTAAGGGTGAGTGCAGACTACATAATGCACTTTCTCTCACAATGCAATTGCTTTCATCAAGCAGAGCCTGTAGCTTAGGAGACTACTCTCTCCCTCTCTCTCATATCATCAGTCATTCTGCCTTCCATGGGTACTGTGGAGTCTCGACACTAGGGAGACCCCTGTTTTAAAGTGCCCTGACCTTGTTGGTATATGATGACATGACAGGACATGGTGTTCACTGTAGGCAGTAGATGGGGGTACCTGCCCCTGATGGGCCACCTTGAAACCCTCACAGCCCTCACCTCCACTGTCCTCTCTGTCTTTCTTGTCTCCTGCCATGACACATGACCTGGGGGGTCTTGGTTATCTTCTTTCAATTTCTCACAACTTAAACAGCAAACTCTCACCTAGAGTGTGCAAGATCCTCCTGAGTTTTATAACAATACAATTTGGGATGTAAAATCAGGATGTTGAAACTGTTTAGAAACCCTGGTAAACCTCTCTTGAGTAACACTGCCATACCTTCCCTTGTCAAATTTTTCTATGTGTCCAATATTTTGGAGAGTATCTTTCATTCCTAAAGACAAGCTGCCATGGATCTGAAAAGTTCTGGTTGTACAATTAGGAGAAAAGCTATTTGAGAATCTAGATTATTTCTGTCCTGTGGATACAAGGTTGTTAGAAAAAAAAGTAGGTTTCTCCAGGTCATAAACACAAAATGGCAGCTGCCTGACAAGGCCTGCAACCACTCCCTCCTTCCTGTACCACATTCACATCCAGAGAGCTTCCCTGTGGCCAGCTGTGCAGAATATGCCAATCAAGTTAAACTTTTTGGCTATTTGTGTATGACACTAACTTTTGCTTTCCTGTATTTTCTTATCCCTGAAAAGCTTTAAAAACCTTCTCAGGCAAAAGAAACGCAGTTTATGTACTAATTTGACCATCTCTATTTCAAACACAGTAGATGAACATGTTATATGTTCTCCCTCCAGGAGAAATCATAGTTCTTAGCCATGAGCCCAGAAGAGTGAAAGTGTGTATGGTCAGGGGTGAAGTGACCAGCAGGTGTGAGATGTCCACAGTTCTGCAGAGTCAAGAAGCACATGGAAGACCCATGGTGGACAGGCCTCTGAGTTAGATCTGGGGAACAAGGCAGGGAATGACATGGAGCAAAAGCAAAGTTACTCACTCTGGTGGTTTGATTCTTTGTATCCCAGAAAAACATGTTCTTAAACTTAATCCTGTGGACCTGTTGATTTCCTTACATCAGTTAAGATATGCAGCAGCTGAATTGAAAGGGGTCTTAATCCTATTATAAGAAGGCCTTATAGGGAAGTTCACAGAGAGGGAAAAACCTGAGGGAGCGGCCAGAAGCTGAAAGCCAACTGAAGCTGGAATAGAAGGCAGGAATGGCTGGCATGTGCAATGCCATATTAGAGAAAAGCCAAGGACCAAGGATCACTAGTAGCCAGTCCCAGAATGCCCATGTTCTGGGAGAAAGCATCACCTTGATGACACCTTGATTTTGGAATTAGCCTTTACAAAAGAATATGAGCCATTAAATTCCTGTTTTTAAGCCAACACCTTGCTTGGTATATGCTTTAGCAGCTGGGATACAAGCATGAGCCAAGTGATTATACACTTCCCTGTGCTTGGGGAGTCAGCAGGAACCCTGGTTTGTGAATACTACAAACCTGGTGGGAATGATCTTGGAAGATCAAGGAAGCTAGCAGAAATAGTAGTCATGTTTCCTGGTTCTGGCATGAAGACCAGCTCCCCTCATCCAGCTTGAAGTTCACATTGACTATCCCCACTCACAGACATGGGTAGCAGCTCAGACTCAATGATAATTATGGACAGGCAAATATGAATCTCCAATGATGAAAGAAAGTGGACAGGTGAAAGACCAACAGGAAAAGATGGAAAATCATTTCCTAAGGAGCAAGGTCACAGCCCCATTCTCTTTCTGGCTCTGGGTCATGCTGTACAATGTAGGGCCAGAACCCAGCATCAAGTGGATCCTTTCAAGCAGTGATGCGAATTTTTTTAAAAAAATCTAATTAGCTTCCTAGAGGACAAAGATATATCCACAAGAAGGTAATGTATATGTTTCCTGGCTTCAAAAACAAACACCCTATGGTGGATGGACTTAAAAACTGGAATTTATTGGCCACAGTTTCAAAGGCTAGAAGGCTTATTTCATGCCTGGAACTGTCTCTTCTGGCAGACTGGCAATCTTTGGGTTCCTTGGCTTTTCTGTCACTTGGCAATGCACATGGCAGCATATTCTTCTTTTTCTTCCAGGTTCCATTAACTTGCAGCTTCTGGCTTCTCCCTGTGGCTTCTCTGTGTCCATTTTCCATTGTTTATAAAGACAGCCATATTGGATAATGGCCCACCCTCATTCAGTTTAGGCAAATCTTAACTAATACCTTCTTTGAAGTTTCTATTTACAAATGTGTTCACAACCACAGTGTCAGGGTTGGGACCTCAATATGCCCTTTGTGAGGGACAATTTTTAATCAACAATGGTAACATGGTCTATTAGAATGAAAATTCCAGACCTCAAAAGAGCTTTTGGAACTTAAAACACAACTGTCAAAATAAATATTTCAATAGGATTGTTGAACTATAGATTTTAAGAAATATCCCCAAAGGCATGAGAAAAAAGAGAGGATTAATACATAATAAAAATATGAAAACTAGAGGAAAATATAAGAAAAAAGGGAAAGTATATAGGATATTTCTTGAGGGGCTCCAACATTTAAATAATATTTGTGCTCTAAAGCAAAGAATGAGAATGCAGAGGAAAACAATTATCAAAGAAATATATCAAATAAATAGTACCAAAATGTCCAGAGCTAAAGGAGAACTTCTGGGAGTGCTTGAGAAAATGGTGTCAGTTTAGGTGCACACTCACCTGCTCTCCAGGGGTGGATGGCTGATTGGGGAGGGGAGACTGCCCAGGTGGTCTTTTCTGGGAACCTAGAGGACAGAAGACTTGGGTACATCGATCTGGAGGGAACTGGATGGTGAAGTGGACTGCTCAAAATAAAAACTTGAGTTCTTTATTCCCCAGCTGGAAACACAAGTGGATAAAACCTGTTCTCCAGGTGGGGCCTGGGCAGTCTGAGTCCCACCAATAGTCTGGTGAATGGGAATAAATTCTGAGAGTGGGAAGGTTCTGGAAAAGGGTGGAGAAGGGTTTCCTTTCTGTGGGTTTGTTCACCAGGAACCCCTAGCAGTTTTGGGGAGTGAATTTGCTGGCTGGAAGTGGTGCTGGGCTGAGGGGAGAGATGAATCTGTGATGCATGGCTACTTAACCTAAAAGTGACACAGAGGCTAGGCTCAGGAAGGGGCAGAGTCAGCAATTTTACAGCTCCATATTGAGTAACACAGTCTCAGCTCCCCTGGAGTGGTCAGGCAGTGGGCAGTAATTGATAAGATTCCATGATTCCATGAGTGTATTTGGGGTCCCCTCAAAGGAAGGGGTGGTCCAGAAGAGGTGAATTTTAGGACCCTTATTTCATTTGAGAGAGAGAGAGAGAGAGAGAGAGAGAGAGAGAGAGAGAGAGAGAGAGAGAGAGAGAGAGAAGTTTTGACCCTCTTTAATTGGTAAATTCTACCTCAAAGCCTGCAGAGAGAAGACTGCAGGGTAATTGATTAATGAATGCAGGCTGAGAGGCTCCAGAAGGGCCCAAAAAGGAACACTGTTCTCCCTTATCATTGTTTGACTATATGTTTCTATGTTTGTTTTCTATTTCTGTGTTTGACAGTTTGTTGCTTTTCTTAACTCTACCCTCTCCTCTTTTTTATTTTTTTTTTAAATTAGGTGCTGATAGCATTTTTCTTCTTTACTGGTCTTCTTCTTCCTTGACTTTCCATTCTCAGTGTATAGTGACTGTGCCTACCAACACTATCTCTTCTCATTCCTTCATCTTTCTACCTTCAGCTTTCTGTTGTGTACATACAATCCAACTTTTTTCATTTGTTCTCAACTTCATGCTTGTCAACTTCTATCTTGTCAATTCTGCACTCTTTTCTTTCTTAACTTCGTATTAGTTTTTTTCTTTCAGCCATTTCTTTATAAGTTCTCTCTCCTCATCATTCTGGCCGTATAAAATATTCTATATATTTTTCTATATTTGATTCCCCATTCCATTGTAGGCATTCCAGTTTTTCCCCCTATTACACTACACTGCCTACATGAGTTATATATTCAATTTACTAAGCCCATCTTCTAGCTTTTATCAATAGTACTATAATCCTTTTTCCTTTCTTAACCCTTTCAATTCCTCTGGCCCTAATCATTTTCCTTCAAGGGAACATAGAATAAAGCAAGTAAATACAAAAAGAGGAAGAATGTATCAGAAATCTTAACACACACACACACACAGAATTATAAGCTAAATAAAATTCTAGAGCAGAGAGAGAAGCTAATCAACTGAATATACCCATCAAGAAAAAAATGATGACCAGAGGGCAACAAAAAATTACAAGCCATACTGAGAAACTGGCAGACATGGACCATTCCAAGAACAAACCAAAACCCAGGAAGAGATGCACAACAAAGAGCAACTAATCAAAGCAGTCCAATCAAATATCATGGACCAACTTAAAGAAGTGAAGGAAGAGATTAAGGATATTAAGAAGACACTGGGAGCACAAACTGAGGAAATTGTAAACATACATAAAGAGATAATGGAGTGGGGGCTGGGAAGTTCGTAGCCTCACCTGAGTACCTGTGAAGGGGGTGGTGGGCACCGAGAGAGGGAGAGTCTGATGGGAGTGGAGAGGGTTTCTGTGGGTTTGGTTGCCAGAACCCACAAGTAGTTTACAAGGAAAAAATCAGCCGGCAGGAAACGGTGCTGAGTTGAGGGTACCAGCGAAACTGCTTACTGGGGTTGCAGACAAAAGGTCCAGCAAAGATAAGTTCCGACCTATTAAAAGTTCTGGGCTGAGTAACACAGCTTGCCCAGGGAAGGTAGACATAGGGAAATAATAGACAAGTTTCCACGAAATTACTTAGTGTAAACTCACAGGAGGGGGTGGTCTAGAAGAGGGGTACTTTAAGGTCCCTAATTACATCAAAAAATAAATAGAAACATATAGACCTGCTTTAATTGATAAATACTGCCTCAAAGCCTACAGAGAGAAGGCTGCAAGACAATTGATTAATGCACACAGACTAAGAGGCTCCACAAGTCCCCAAAGGGAATGCAGATTACCTTTGTTTTGTTTGTTTGTTTGTCTTTTAATTAGGTGCTGATAGCTTTTTTCTTTTTGCTGGTCTTCTTTATCCTTGACTTTCCATCCTCTGTGTATAGTGACTGTGTTTACCAACACTATCTCCTCTCCTTCCTTCATCTTTCTACCTTCAGCTTTCTGTCTGGTTCTTATTTTCCACCTTTTTTCATTTACTCCCAATTTCACCCTTGTTAATTTCTATCTTGGCTATTCTGTTCTCTTGTATCTCTTTCA
>PVKH010046320.1:0-10404 GCA_004027955.1 Chaetophractus vellerosus
AAAAAAATCTAAAAAAAAAGAAATAAAGAGCTATTAAAACTTTGTATTTTTGTACAAAATATTTGCCTTTCACAATTTTTTTTCTTTGACATTTTATCAATATAATACATGGAGCCAAAGAAAATAATAATGGTACTAATGAAACACAAAGTGTTTCTTGTCTCTCTCTCTGTCTCCCTCACACACACACGCACACCAAGCAGAGAAAATGCAGCATAGATCATAGACTAAAGGTTGATTCTCCTAATATCAAAGCTGTCTTACAAATCAGTAAGAAAACTGCTAGTACCCCAATTGAAAAATGGCATAGGATATAAGATCGAAATGTTTGGAAGAAACATATATGCCACTATATGTATAAAAAGACGTTCAACTTCACAAATAGTTGGAAACATTTAAACTAACCAATAATTAGGTATTATTATCCACTTCCCAGACTGGCATTTTTAAAAAATAGTATAACCCAGTTTTTGTTGAAGATGTGGAGAAACAAGCATTCTCATAAACTTCTGATAAAAGTATGATTGGTATGACTTTTTTGAGAGTCACCTGACAATACGTATTACAATTTTAAATGTGTATCCTCTTTCTCGTCTCAATTTTCCTCCTAGAATATCTTATTGAAATACTTAACCATGTTAAAAAAAGATAAACATTGTAGCATTGTTTAGAAAATTGAAAATTAGAAATAACTCAAATATCAATTTGGAGGAAGCAAGCTATATAAATCACATTTCTTTTATTCAATGGAAAACCATGCAGTCAAGAAAAAGAAGAAAGGACTTTTCTATGTTGCTTACACTTTCTACAAATTTTTGTATTATTTTATAATAATAAAAATTATATGATAGATGATTAGATTAGATGATAAATAGAGATAGATGATAAGACAGAAGAGATTAGATAAAGAATATTCACTCGTTATATAATTTAAGTATAATTTCACTACATTCATTCATCCATTCATTCATTCAAACAATATTTTTGAGTGCCTAGTCTGTACAATGCACCATTAGAAGACAATTGTGTCAATACCTTCTCAAGTTTCCTTCTAGCTCTTTTGGTCAAATTCCTTCCCACCCACAGTGAGGATGGTAATTTTTAGTATTTAAGAGAATTTGAAAAGTTGACATTTCTGATAAAACTGCAAAAATAATCTTCAGTCTAAAACTAACAGAAAGTAGCGATACGGGTAGAACAATTACAGGTTGGTTATGAAAGATTAGTTGTGGAGTTGGAGAGGAATGTCAGAGGGTCATTTCCCACTGCTCCCACGGCACACACAGGTTTTGGCTGGGAAAGAAGGGAGGAGAAGGAGGAAAATCATTGCCTCACCACATATATATTTGGCCTTGAAACATCAGTTCTTTCCTTCATTAAATAATTTAAGAGAAAAAGATAAAAGAATTAATCTGCAGTCTTATAAATTAATGTTCAGCAAAGAGAGATTTTGACAGGACTGGAAATCACCCAGTATGCACTGGTTCAGCAGACGAGGTTGTCAATATATAGAGACCTTTTCTTAATGGTTGATGGGAAGTCACTGCCCAAAACCCCTCAAAGCCCCCATAGCCCTGACTCCCTAGCCCTCTCCTAGGATCCCCAGTCCTGCCCATGATGAGCCACCAAGGGCCTAAACCCAGCCCAGCAGAGGCATCCAGGACTCTGCTCCTGGGCCAGGGCTGCTGTCCATTCTGAAGAGTCAGTGCCACACCTCACCAATTGTTGAACATTTTGAATAGCACCCCTGGGGAAACTTAGATATTTCCACTTCTTGCTTTTAACTAATAGGGCCATCATTGCCTTTGAGGGAGTCCAGAAACCTCCTGAGTTCCTAAGCAACCCCATCACCACTGCCATTGGCTAGCTCACTTTGGTATCTGCGAATCCCAGGTCCTTAGCAGAGAATGTTGTCGTGTTTCTCTACTTCTCTTCCTCTCCTATACCCACTCCGCACCTGTCCTCCCACAGCAATGCACTCAAGACAATGATCGCTGCCTCCCCAAGGCTTTGAACAAACTTTGGATCTCCCTATTTGGGCCAATAAGGGGTAAAAATTTAGAAGAATTGGGGGGGGGAACGAAAAATGAAAAAAGATTTAGTACTTGCCTGTGGCTTATGAACTGATCACAAGAGAAAAGCAAAGTTCTGGATTTCTTCATCTGTTGTACATAATTAATGTTCATTTTTATTATCTGTCTTAATCTTTTACATCATTTAATTTTCTGCTCTGTCCTGAGTTTTTCCGTTTTATGCTTTTGAGCATTTTCCTTCCTAGATTCACTCTCTTGCCTATTATATTAAGACTCCCTTTGCATCTCTGATCTAGCCTCTCATTAAAATTCAGAGTCCATACCAGGTTTCCACCTTGAGTGACTGAGCAGTTTTTCCCCATGCCCATGTTTGGCAGGCATTTAATGGTAATTAAAGATTTCTCTAATCTGTTCATGGGTCTCTCTGATAATCAACAAGAAGTCACTTTGATTGATAGTCACTGTCACGAAACTGGGAAGGCAGGACTTCGTAACAAATTTCCATGAAGAAAAATTCAGTAGTTGAAATGTTCCAAATGAATGTCCAGACACATTTAACCTCAAAGCAGAGTTATTGAAAAGGCCAACATGAACTTTCATTGTCTGGCGTCCGTATCAAAGTGAAGACTAGAATAGAGATTCTGAGTGCCCCTGAGGCCTGCAAAGGCCCCTGAGGTTCCTTCCTCCTCCTCATTAGCCAGAACTCTTTGGTGGTGTGAGGGATCAACTGGAAATCTATAGCAATAAAGCCGGTGCTGAGACCATCCTGGCAGGTGAGAAATTAAGACAGGAAGAGAATCCTATGGGTTTTAAAATAATGAGGAGAAATGGCAAAACCAACTGCAGTGGGTAAAGGGCATGAACAGCTAAAGAGTCTCCGTGGGTCATCATTGGAAAACATATTATTTCAGTATATATTCTCTTGATTTAGTGCTGGCTGCCTGAGGTCTGTGGTACCACTAAAGCTAATAAATCATTGCTCTGGATGACAGCCTGAGCACCTGTGTTTTATCATACTGCAGGAAACCTTGTAAATTACCAGGAGAAGCAACTAGTGACCATGCAGCAGAGCTATGAGAATCAGTCAAAGCCTCAGTCCATTAAGCCCATTTCATTTTATTTGCAGGTGCATTAAAATAAATAGGGAGCACTGCAAAAAGATGAGCCCCGGCCTTTTGATTAGTGTTTAATGGGAACAACACAGAGCTGCTGGAGCAGACTCCTAATGGTCTACAGATGGAATATATCCACAGTGGGACCCCACCTGCTCCTCTCTGCCCATTGGCTATGCTGCAATTTAGCTTATAAAAGCAATAGGACAACTTCAAGGGAGTGGGTTTGCGGCAGGCACAGAAACCTTGCTTTGTGTTTTGCACCTTTGAGCTTTGTTTCATAGAGAAAGTTAGCTTACGAATTTACTCGGTGTGTCACACTTTTCAAAATATTTGAGTCTATAACACCCTCTCAAACAAATTCGCCAGGAAAAAAATGTGCCAAAGTCAAATATCCCTTTCTTAGCAAATTCATCAAAGTGAGTAAGCTCACTCTTTTCTACCTCCGAATTTTTATTCAGACTTCTCCCTTGTTATAACCTCTGTATTCTCAAGCATTCACTAGAGGTAGCAGTAAAAGAAAGCTTGCTACTGAAGGAAATCTTTGTACCACTCACTTAATGGAGTCATCAGCCATGAGATACAGCTCCACAGGAGACAATGTGCGATGGTGCTTTCCTCCAAGCACTCTTGATTTGCAGTCTCATGTCATTAGAAGAAAAATCAATAGCTCCTAATTTAGGTCAAGATGTCATTTAACTCTGTAAAGCCAAGTTTCTAATTACCTAAAGAT
Organism: Chaetophractus vellerosus; assembly: GCA_004027955.1. Lineage (NCBI taxonomy): Eukaryota > Metazoa > Chordata > Mammalia > Cingulata > Chlamyphoridae > Chaetophractus > Chaetophractus vellerosus. The sequence continues at coordinate 3,879 of PVKH010046320.1, forward strand.
CGCTTTCTGGACTGAATATATGCAGTGATATTCTGAGGTCATATTTCTTTATAGGAAAGGACTCAGAATACACCTGCTGGGCTTCCAAATACAAGGCCACAAGCTCAAATTTCAGCATGCCAACTTTTGGAAGACAGGAGAAAGGGAGTTGTGATTTTCTATAATTGTACTAAAAATTGTCAGATGGTCATAATGCAGCAAAACAAAAACAAAAACAAAAACAAAACAAACAGCTCTCTTCCCTGTCATCCTTTTAGAAACTATGAGTAGTACAGAGAGGGAAGTGTGGTCTTTCCTTCACACACTCCCTCGCCCCAGAATATGGAGAGCAATTTCTGCAAGCAACACTGGTGGAAAGATCCCCCATTTGTGCCTATTTGTAAATGACTGTTCCACCAGTTCTCAATTATTCAGGAAGAAGGCCTGCCATATTCTGGGTAATTTTCATTCTGCGTATCCTTCATACTCTATCATCGACTCCTCACATGCTGTCTGCTATTTCTGGTTACACCATTGCTGGGTGACAGGAAGAAGCATCACCCATCAGCAACCCTCTCCCCACCAGCCGGGCCAACAGCACTTCAAGCAGGGCTGCTAGAGTAAGTGCTCCATCAACTTCCACCTCTCAAAGCTGTCAGCCCAAGATGATATATCTACAAAGGGATTTCAGAGCTTTATAAGCAAATAATACCTCCTCCAAAGCACATATTAACCGAGTAAACAATACATACGCCTCAATTCAGAGTGTGCATTTGCATATTTACACAGAAGTCCCTGATGCTTATTTGCTTAAGATAATGAAAGAGCATCCAAGGAACCTTCTGCAATGTCCTGAGCACACACACGGTAAACATGATGGGATGGTTTAGAGTTTTAATTTCCTTTTTCTGGGAGGGAGAGTCATCATTTGGATTAATTTAGATAACCCATAATATCTGATAAAAGAGGAAGTTGCCCAGGATAGAAACTCTTACTGATCTTTTATTTTTTTGTGGTGCTGATTATTTATTTCAGTATATTTTTACCATATTTTCTTCGGTCTTAAACAAGGTTGATAATACTTTAGAAGGACAGTGAAGTCTAATGATGTAAAAAGCTGTGAGGTTTAACAAGGTTTTATATCAAAGTGAAATCTCAGCAATGGAAATCAGACTAATAAACTGTCCACAGAGCGAAGGGTTGCTCACAGTCACTCTAGGATTCTGGTACAGAGCAGCAGCAACAGAAGTCATATTTCTCGAATTTCACAATCTTACAGACTTTTCTTTAGAAAAGCATTTCTGGAGATGGTTTCTGCAGTACATTCTAATCAGTCATGTCCCTTCAAATGGTAGAATGATGAACCATAGAAATAACCAAATGTTCAACATTTCTTTTTCTCAGGTAATCTGAGTTCAGCTTTCAATATAAGTCAGCAATTGCAATTGAACGCAGAAAAGTATCAACATCAGGGAGGAAGACATAAATCTGTCCATTTTCAGACAAAATTATTTGAATATAGGTAATCAGAAGGGATCTACAGATAACCTATTAGAAGAAATAATACATAAATGTAGAAAAACAAGGCTATAAGGTCAGCATACAAAAAATCAATTGTAGTTCTATAAACTAGCAACAAACAATTGAAACGGGTAATTTAAAAATCAATATCATGTACAATAGCATCAAAAATCAAGACAGTGTGGTAATGGAATAATAATAGACAAATAGAATAATGGAACATATTGTAGTTAAGAAATCGACCCACACAGATATGGTCAATATATTTTCAACAAAAATCTTAAGGCAAGAAATGTAGAAAGGAAAGTCTTTTCAACAAATAGCACTGGAATAACTGTGTTGATAGATGAAGAAAAAATGAAAAGACCCTTGACCCCTTCCTCACACCATAAACAAAAGTAATTTGAGATGCATAATAAACCTGAAGTTAAAGCTGAAATGCTATAGTTGTTAGGAGAAGAAATAGAAAAATATTTTTGTGGCTTTGGGATAGGAAAAGATTTCTTAAGGGACACTAAAAGCATTAACCATAAAAAATAAATTGATAAATTGGACTTCATTAAAATTAAAAATCATGAAAAGAGGGATGTGGATGTAGCTTAGGCAATTGAGTTCCTGCTTCCCACATGGGAGGTCCCAGGTTCTGTTCCCAGTGCCTCCTGGAAACAGAAAAACAAACAACAAGCAAACAAACAAACAAAAAAGCCAACCTAGGGGAGCAGATGTGGCTCAGAGGTTGAGTGCCAGCTTCCCACATGCAAGGTCCTGGGTTCAATCTCCTGCCCTGATACCTAAAAAAAAAAAAAAAAAGAATCATGAAAAGACACTATTAAGAAAATTAAAAAGCAAGCCACAGATTAGGAGACAACGGACAGTTTTATGTCTTCCTCCCTGATATTGATACTTTTCTGCATTCAATTGCAATTGCTGACTTATATTTGCAATACTCTCATCTGACAAAGGACTTATATCCTAAATATATAAAGAACACAATAATAAAAAGACAACTCAAATTTAAAATGGGCAAAAGATTCAAACACACACTTCACAAAGACATAGAATGGCCAATAAGCACCTGAAGTGATGTTTATCATCATGAGTCACTGTAAAACTGTAAATTAAAACCAGAATGAGTGGTTTTTATTCACATGTACCAGAATAATTAAAATTAAAAACTCTCATGAATTAGTGGTAAACTCTCATGATTTAAAAATGATACAATCACTTTGGAAAACTGTTTGTCAGTGTCTTATTAAGGTAAACATACACCTACTCTTGACATTTATCAAAGACATATAAAAACATGACCACACAGCTCAGGGACCAAACCCACAAATAACACTTTAAAATATTAAAATGTTCAGTGTGCAACAAAAGATTACATGACAAACAAAGAAATAGGAAATGATGGCCCATCAAAAGGAACAAGATAAAAATCCAGAAACCATCAATAAAGAAGAAAAGAATTTGTACATACTGGGCAAAGACTTTCAAAAAATGATCTTCAATATGTTCAAGAAGATAAAACACAGGGGCCGGCTCGATAGCCCAGTGGATAGGGCGCCGGCATACCACATGGGAGGCCCTGGGTTCGATTTCCGGGGACCTCTCCTAGCGGGCAGATCGCCTTGAGAATGGCAAGCCGCCACGGGCGGGCCGGAGCCGCCGTGGGCAGGGGAAGAAGCTGCCACGGACAGGGCAAGAGCCGCCATGGGCAGGGCAGGTCGCCCGCGGATGGAGCGCAGCCAGCCACCCGCGAACTGAATCAAGCGCCGGCCGTGAGTGGACACAGAGACCGCCCACAAGCGGGGAAAGCCGCGCCTGCGCAGTGACCACTCTCGGCGCGTCGCCACAGTGGGGGGAAGGGGAGATATGTAATAAAATAAATAAATCTTTAAAAAAAAAAAAAAAGATAAAACACAGATAAAGAACTAATGGATATCAAGAAAACAATGAATGGACAATATGAGACTCTCAAGAAAGAGGTAGAAATTTTTAAAAGGATGCAACCAGATATATTAGAGTTGAAGTTCAAAGTAACTGAAATAAAAATTTCCCTAGAGGGTTTCAACAGCATAATGCAGCTGGAAGAAGAAAGAATCAGTGAACTAGAAGGCAAGGCAATGAAAGCATGGTCATCTTTGTAAAAGGCAAATTGGATAATGCAATTTTCCCTAATGAAGCTCTGCAATGGCCTGTATTTCCTTCAGAATTATCAATTTAGCTTAAATGACCCTTCCTAGATTGATTCCTCTTTCCTTCTCAGCTTCATCTCATGTGATTTTCTCCCTCACGTTAAAAAAAAATGCCCACACAAGACAGACAGAAATGTTCATAGCAGCTATATTAATAATAACCAAAAAAATGAAAATAACCCATATGGCTAACAGGAAAATGGATAAACAAAATATGAGGTGTCATACAATGGAATACTAATCAGTAATTAAAAATGAACAACATGGATGAATCTCAAAAACATGTTACGTGAAAGAAGCTAGACACAGAAGAGTACATACTCTATTAATCCACTCATGTGCATGGAGTTCAGGAATGAGCACAACTAATCTATGGTGCCAGAAATCAAATCAGTGGTTGCCTACCATGGGTTAGGGATTGAATGGAAGGGGACTCGATAGAAATTTCAGGGAGAGTGGAAATATTCTATATCTCATTTGCATTTTTGTCACATGGATATATGCATTTCTCAAAACTCATTGTCCTGTATCTTTAAGATTTATACATTTATTGTACGTAAATCTTACCTCAGGGGAAGAAAAAAGAAAGAAAATAAGCAGGTATAAAATACACCGGATATACTTGATGTTGCCCATAACCTAAGACATAAAGTGGCATCTATAATTTAATTGCAAATTAATAAAATATTTTAAAACTCATTGAAATTTTCCTATGTACTAGAAAGAAACCCTACTAAGTGAGGACATTTAGGAATTTTTTCCTCATTTTTACCCTCACAATAACCCCATGAGGGTACATTCTATTATCATCACCCCACTTTACAGATGAAGAAACTGGCTCTGATAGATTAAGTAATTTACTCAGGACCAAGAACTTATAGGCAAAGCCTAAATTTGGACCTGGATGTCTAACTATAGAACCAAGGCTCTAAACACTGCCAGTCATATGAAAAGCATTTATTTAGAGCCTTGAAATGGGCTCAGAAATCATATTTGAATTGTTGAGAAATATGTTGAGAAATATCCAAGAAGTGAAAGGTTTAAGAGATTGGAATAAATTAGGTTAGTGAATTCAGGGTAACATTGATCACGATAATGATGGCTAATATCTATTGAGCATTAACATCTTCTAAGCACTTAAGTCTTAATTCATTATATCCTCATACAATGACCCTCTGAGGTAAGTATTATTGTGCTCATTTTTACAGATGAGGAAACTGAGGCAGGGAGCATTTTAGTCATTTGTTCCAGATACACAGCAAGAAAGTGGCAGAGATCAGCAAGACTTTGGGGAAGAACAGTCAAAATGAAGAAAAGAAATATTCAGGATGCTTGCATTCCAGCAAACTCAGAAACAAAAGTATATCAACCATGAGCACAGTTGAAAGTTTGCCATGTTAATAATGTCATAATGAGAAGATCCACCAACAAGTGAGTAGAGAGTAATGAGGAACAGAGCAACATACGTTCCAGCTATCATCACTTTATGGGAAGGCCTGAAAAGGTAACTGGAAGGATTTGGGCACTGGATAATGGATGAGACCACAAGAGCCTGATCTCGAGTTGTATGTTGTGATTACAAACTGCCTGGGTGAACTTCTTGGGTACCATAGATCCATTGTAGCTCAGAAGGGTGATATAATCTTAGTCTTTAAAGTAATGAACTAGATCGTATCTGTGAATTCACTTAACTTCACTGTTCTATCAGTGAGTAATACTGCATGAAATGAAACCCCAGGTCTAAGAAAGAGTAGAGCACATTGTTTCAGTTTGCCAAAGGGCTACCAATGCAAAGTACCAGAAACATATTGGCTTTTATAAAGGATATTTCTTTGTGGTAAAAGCTTACATTTCCAAGGCCATGAAAAGTCCAAGTCAAGGCCCATAAGGGGTGTTTTCTTACCCAAGTCAGCTGCCATGTGTTGAATCAAGATGGCAGGCAATCTAATCTCTGCCTGGTCTCTGCCTTCCCCTCTGGGCTGTACCATCTCCTGGAGCTCAGCTGAGGGTGAATAGCGTAGGGCTTTTCTCTTATCTGGCCTCTTCTCTCAGGCTTGGCTGCTCTGCTTTCTTCCCAATTTCAGCTGCAAGCTATCAGGAAATAGCTCATCTCTCCCCAGGGCCTTGGCTGTTTGACTCTCTCTTTTCTGTCACATAGCAGGATCAAACTTGGCAGAGCTCTCTTTTCTGTTTGTCTGAGTCTTTCTCTGTGTTTCCATTTAATAGCAGACCCAGCAAGGGAGCAGAGACTCAATTTGAGTCACGTCTCCCTGACATAGTCCAATCAAAAGCTCAAAAGAGATCTTATCAAGCAATCTAATCAACTTTCCCTCAGCTGAATTTAATGCAACCAAAGGGTATCACACCCAGAGGAAGAGATTAGTTTATGAACATAATCTTTCTCTTTTGGGAATTCATAAAATAATTTCAAAGAACCACAGACATTCTCCTGGTGCAGTGGCTGGCAGTTTTGGCATGCAGCTGCCATGACCTTCTCCCTGGCCCAGATGCCATAAAGGCAATTTGAGACTACTCAATGATTGGTAGCCAGGGGAACAAATAGAAACATAAAAGTTCTTCTATTATAAGACTATAAATTAGGGGCCGGCTCGATAGCCCAGTGGATAGGGCACCGGCATACCACATGGGAGGCCCTGGGTTCGATTCCCGGGGACCTCTCCTAGCGGGCAGACCGCCTTGAGAATGGCAAGCCACCATGGGCGGGCCGGAGCCGCCGTGGGCAGGGCAAGAAGCTGCCACAGACAGGGCAAGAGCCGCCACGGGCAGGGCAGGTCGCCCGCGGATGGAGCGCAGCCAGCCACCCGCGAACT
>PVKH010046321.1:0-10412 GCA_004027955.1 Chaetophractus vellerosus
CTATGTCTAGTTCTGCTACACTTCATTCTGCAAATGTAAAGGGCTATGGTTTTTTGTTTGCTTTTCAGCTGGAAGCTTAAATGAATGTACCTTCCTGGTACAAAGCCTCATATCAAGTTGCAGGTTTCTGTCAAAATGCTGCACGTCTCTACCCAAACCCGAGGGACACTTTCTATCCTATTCCACTGTGCTTTCATTTCAAACAAAACAAAACAAAAATATTTTTAAAAAACCACCACTCCTGAAACCATCTTTTTGAGAGCTTGCCTTAAACACAACTAGCCAGTTGTTTTCAAATGCTAAAAAATTTTTATAACCTGTAGTTACATGCAAACCCCCAATATCTGAAACATATCAAAGAGGGATACTGGAAATGGAAACCTGGGTGACCAATCAATGTTTACACAGGCATTTGATCTCACTTATATCATTAGGGGACCGAATATCAAACCAAGGCACCACTTTTCGCCCATCAGAATGGACAAAACAAGTATTGGGGGCATGGGGAGAAATGATAACATATGTGGCTTTTGGGATATAAATTAGGATAGCTATTTTGGAGAGCAATCTGTTAGTATCCAGCAAAGTTGAAAATATAAATACCTTACCAGACATTCTCCTTATGGGTTTATATACTGGAAAAGCTCTCATATTTGTACTCACAGATATACATAAGAAAATATCTATTCCACTAAATGCTTTTAACAACAAAGTATCAGAAGCAACCTAAAAGTCAATAGGACTTTGGCAAGATATCTAAATCATCTAGGTCATAGTCACTGAAAGATAATTTTCGAATTTAAGAAAACCCTAGTATTAATCCTGGGAGTTTTCTTCTAAGTCCTTGAAGACCATGGGAATTCTTCAATTTCAGGAATATCAGAGGAGACAATTTTTGAGTGAGAACTGGCAAAAGGGAGTCAGCAGAGTAGACAGAGACAGAGAGAGCATGGAGAGGGAGGGGAATTAACAGCAAGCAGAGAGCCTAATACCCACGGGGCATTGAGACTTTAAATAAGTGATCTCATTTAACACAATAACACCTACAGGAGAGTGGGATCGTTATCGCTAGTCTTCAGTTTAGGAAACTGAGGATTAATTAACTTGTCCAAAGCTGCAAGTGATAGAAATAAGGATTTCACCCCAGATCTCCCCGACTTTAAAACTGCAGCAGAAGTTAAATGTATTTGTTTCAACTGGATTCATTTCTATGCATTTGATTGGATTAAATTAAAATTTAAACCAGCATATATTCCATAGACCAACATGTCCAGCCCCTCAGTTAATAATTTCAAGATGTGAAAGAGGTGATTTAATTGTAAAGGCATGTGTAAAACTCAAAGCTGCTCTGGATGATAAGCTCCACACTCACAGGGTTGCAAGTCATTAGTATTAGAAAATAAACACACACCAAAAAAACAGGAAGAAAAAAACAATAGACCTCAAAGCACTTTTTTCTCCTAGCAAAATAGTGTGACAATGTATCGTCACACATGAAAATATGAAGATTCCTAAAATTAGCACTCACATTTTGTTCAGGAAGTTGAAAGTTCTTTTTGTAGGTCATTCTTTGATTTTTTACAGTAAGATTATTTCTTTTTTGGTGGCTCATCTGCAGGTGCCTTGTTAAAAGATACTTGAGCTAACATGATTTCTAAGAAAGTGCGTTCTTCGCAGTATCTTTCATCTTTACCTTCCACTGAAGCCCAAACACCCTAAATAGGGCCAGATTTTGCCTGATTAATTGCATTCCTCAAACAAAGGCGACTCCACCCAGGCTCATTACTGATACTTTGTCACAGATATGGACAGGCAGGAGAACTGCCTCAAAGACACCAAGACACCACAGAAGTCCTCAAGACAGGAGGTTAACAGAGATGATGGAAAACCGGTTGCCATTTGTGCTGCTCTCCACAAACAAATCCCTTTCAAGTTGCCAAGAGACAGCTTTAAGCTTCAATCACCTACATCTAAATGCTTATTTTTCTCTTTAATATTTGAAATAGATAATCTGAAATAATAGCAATTCTTCTCTTACTTGTGTAAACAAAAGTAGAGAAAAATAAGCCAAAGTGGGAAACAAGGCTAAGGAAAGAAGGAAAGAACTTTCTATTTCAACAAGAAATGAACTACATCCCTCAAAAAGTGAACCTTACAAGGGAGAGGGCCATGATAAATAAAACCTTTACTTCACCAACTGGATAAGGTCACATATTTACAAAGAACACCATTTCACATGTTATGTTCTCCCGACTTATACATTTCAGGTGCAACATTTTAAGAACATGACATTCAAGAAGATAATAAAATCTAATAAGGTTGATGGGCCTTTTAGTCTCTCCCTTATGAATTAAATATTTAATAAAATAAAATGGTTAAATCCCATTATCATAAGGTTGATAAACAGGCTGTCTACTGAAACTTGCCCTGATCTATCTTACTAATGGCATATCAACTATCTTAATTTTTAGGAGTCATTATCGAATGACAGATTGACATAGTAATGCAGCATAAGGAAAATAAAAATTATAAGCAACTAAGCAATATGGAATCACACTGTCACACTGTACATACACATGATCCCGGAGTCCCTGATATGGGGAAAAACACTGCTTTGGAGTTTTTGTTTTTTACAATGGCAATTAAATTTCCCAACACAATTAATTCTTGCTAAACATGACAATTTATAATCCAGTCAAATCTATTGTGCTTTTAGTTCAATTCCAATCACCAATTAATCAAATATAAGTTTGAAAGTCTGGAAAACTGCTTTCTGCAAATGCATTGGGATGAGTTAGCTATTAGCATTCATCAGAGTACATGACCAAAAACTGAGTGCTGATTCTGCATTTCACTACTCTTAAAATACAAAAACATTCATCCACCATTTTGAAAGCTTCTGCAGTAGATGATCAAGGGAGAATTTGGTGATGCATGTATATTTCAAAATTCAACTGAAGGAAAAGATAGATAACCAGGCTTTAGTCTTATCAAAAAGCCATTAAAATAATTTACTAATTAAGGTGGTTGGTTTTAATAAGGAAAACTTTAGTCAGGTGGTTGTACATCCCAGCTCCATTCTTGAAGGTTGGTCTGTAGTAGGGCTCTGGTCATTTTTATCTGTTTGTTTAAGTTTTCTAGGGTTTCTAATGTGCAGTGAGGGTTGAATACCCTTGTTTTGGTCTTATGATATAGTCAATCAGCTAAGAGTTTCCTTATAGGTTCAGATCTTCTCAGACATTTTTCTAAATTTCTAATCTGAACAGGCTCTTTAGCCATTTCAGTCAAACAGATTCTAATATGAGGTACATGACATGAGGGTATAGCTAAAAATTATCCCATACATGTAGGAAAAGGACTATGAGATTTATGAAAATGGCACCAAAAAAGGGTAGATTCTAACTGAGGTTAGGTTGTTTTGTTGTTTGTCTGTCTTTGAATTTGGGTCATAACCTCGCCAAAACTTTTACTTTTACTTTCTGGAACTGCTGCTTATAAATATTAAGTCACAACTGAGCCATAATTTTATGTGCTTAATTTGAAATTGAACGAACTGCCTGATATACAGGACCTGAAGCCTTTTAAAACCTTTTATCATTCATTCAATGAATATTTATTGAGAACTTACTATCTCTAGGCATTGTTCTAGGTACTGGGAATATAGCAGTGAACAAAAGCAAAGCAAAAATCTCTACTCTTATGGAGCTTATTCCTGTGGAAAGGTTTCTGAATAAGTGCTATATGAAGCTTTGTCTCTTTTCATCCATAAGCTTCTGCTCATCCATAAATAATTTGAAACTGTTACATATATAAGCACAATACAATAGAAAAAAATGTAAAGAAAAGATAAAATGCGGAAAATAGTGTTGATATGATAACCTTGAATCTTAGGGAAAAAAAAACAAAGAAAATAGGCTGAAAGATGCTTAGGAAAATGCAAAAATAAACTTTACTGTTAACAAAAATTTTAAATTTCAAAAAATTCAAAAACATGAAAGCAAAACTACTTTAAAACACTCATTTTTAAAAATATATACAGGGTTGTACCCCGGAACAACTGCAAAATTCTTAAAAATTTAGACCCCTGGATCCTCCTCTGATCTTCTCAATTTTAATCCACACGGAGTTCAAGTGAACATAGTTTTAAAAGTTCCAGAAGTGGTTCTGATATGCATTATAAAGCCACTGTCTGGAGAGTGGGACTTCCAGTTGGTGAAGTGAAGAGTTCAGCAAATCTTCACCCACCACCCCAAAAATATAAAACTGTAATATTGTCAAAAACAACCATTTCAGGCTCCTGATAATCAACCAAGGTGACCAACAAAAGTATAGAAGTGTTTATACATAAAAAGCCTTTGAGTGTGGTGCTTGAACAGTGTCCCACCTATACCTGTGACAGCTCATTGGACACTAAGTTCTACAAGGTAGGACTGGCTGAGGAAACCAGCAACTTTGCTGCCAGAGGTGACTGACTGGATTTGGAGTGGAGAAAGGGAAAACCCAGGCCCAGGCATTGTAAGAAACATTAGCATTCTTGGCGGCAAACAAATGCTGAAGGTCGCTTTAGATTGAGGTCCCACTTGGGACATTCACCACACCAGAGCACTGGCCAGAAATTTAACAGGGATATCCTGGAACTGAGCTTGCCATAGAGGTGCTTGATAAGCTCACACATATCCCTGGCTAACCAGGAGGACCTGAGGGGGGCTGGTAGAAAATAAAAGCCAGGGCAGACTTGAAAACTGCCTTGACTTTGAATATGCTCCCCAACCCAAACACACACACTTCAGCAGAGGAGGGGACTTTTAAGGCATTCGTCCAATCACTGGCTGACCACTAAGCTCTACTCACACAGGAGTGACTCCAGGAAGCAAGGCTTAAACATAAAAACAAAACAAAAGCCATTGTTTCAGAATATATTTGAAAATATTTGTTTTAAAAATAGATGGAAAAGTTGCTATCTCATTCTGAAAAGCAGAAAGCAGCAGAATGAATTCCTACTTGATCAGTTCTTTATTTATTTAATCAATGTTTTGTTTATTTTACTGAGGACCAGACACTGCTAGTTGCTTGGCTACAATGGTGAAGATGATAACGAAGGACTTAAAGACTTAATTTCCAAAAATATAAAAAACACCAAAAAGAAAAAAAAAAAAAAAAGACTGAATATTCTAGTCTAGAGTTGGCGCTTTAGTTTCTCAGGACATAGGTGGACCGCTCTGGTCTTGCACATAGTCTCAAATTCCTAACAGGTTTGGACTAGTCAAATACATTGCCGAATTATTTTAAGCAGTAGTATTCCATTTCATTTCATACAAAGAAAATAACCTTAAAATAAAACTAGGAGACCTAAGTTCTAGTACTGTCCCTAATACTTTCCTATCTGAGCAGTTTTTGTCAAAACACTCTCTAGAGCTCAATTTCATTACTTATATGGTAAATGTGGTTTGACTAAATTTCTGAGGTGCCTTCTGCATCTCAAATTATGACTACTTTAAGTGCATACGATAATACACATTCATATCTAAGTATATTTATAAGAAACCTATTCAGGCTTACTGTAATGAGCAAATGAAATTTGTCCTAAATTAGCACAGCATTTGTAAGCAAATCCACATTTTTAAGGTGGTATTTAAAGGGCTCATTTTCTTAAATGGGTAAACATTGCATTTGAAACCTGATTTACAAAAGGTTCCAGAAGATTTTAATAATTTTAATGTATGGTATTTGGGCCAAACCTCATGTCATAATATATTCATAAATGTAAAATTACAGGGGTCATAATTAGCTAGATTGTATTGCACTTGGAAGACCAGCATGCCAACAGCCTGACCCTTCATATTGATTTTTTAATTTATTCAAAATAATTATTTAGGGATTACTGGGTGTCAAACATTGTTTGAATCACTTTACGCATATCAATTCATTGAATCCTCAAGACACTCCCAAGAAGTGGCTACTCTAATTATCATGCCTGTTTTATAGGTGAGGACACTGAGGCACCAAGAGGTTAACTAACTCGCCGAAGGCACTAAGAGACAATAAGAGATTAACTTGCTCACAGCTAGTAAGTGGCAAAGAACCTGATTTCAAACTCAGCCCTGCTGGCTCCCTAGTTCATACTCTTAGCCACTATGTTAGGTCACCTGTGCTTATAAACCTGTAGGCTTGTGTTGCAAGATGGAATACCCAAACTGAGAAACCAAGGAACTTGTTGAAGGAAAGAACACATCTTATTTACTTTAAACACACATACGCATATACACACAAACTCACATTCTCATGCAGCACTCACACACAAACCCAATGCCTAAATTTATAAATTGGAAATTTACCAAAAAGAATTTTAGCAGAGTAGTGAGAATATGGAAATTTTTAGATTGAATTTCTAGTGACGTACTTTATTTAACATTTGAAAAATGAGTGCCACAAATGTTATGTTATAAGCAAATATCTTGAATAAAGAGCGTGGGTTCTGAACAACCTTTATGCAACACCAAAGTATGTAGTTTTATAGTTTAACATGCATTTGACTATTTACCAGTTTATAAGAATTATATTTCTAAATTAAGGTCCTCTCTTACCTCTACCTTAAATATACAAGAAACAATTTCACCTTCCAGATAACTAACCTTAGTGAAATGAATTTTATAATATCATGTGTTTCAGCTCTCCTCACCAAGCACCTTTGCACTATCCAAAGTGACATGTGTATTCTTTTCACACAATTAGAAGATTTCATGCTCTGATTCTGAATTTTTCCTCTGTTCGTGCTGAGAAATTATTTTTGAAAGAATTTTCAAATCAACCAAATGTGTTTTACATGGCTGAGCCATTCTCATCCTCAGACATTTGTCAAAAAATTGTGATAGAACTCCGCTGAACAATGAAAATGCCCAAGAGACATGAAATGGGGTAAAATAGAGGACTGCAGAAACCTCTCATTAGTGGGAAAAACATACACGTATAGAACAAGGGCAGGCAAGCGTCAATGATTCTCCACTGAAAGACTGCAGCAGTTAAAAGAGGGAAGGAAGCTAACGACATGGCAGATAAGAAGCAGCTCTCTCTAGTGCATCACATGACCTTTCTTTCTGGTGTGCTTCTGAGTCAGACTAAGAGACAATTTCGCTTTACTTCTTAATTAACATGTGTCCTTGCTGACAGACACTGTGAATGAGGCACTTTTTCCTTCCCATTATGGCTTAGACTTTAGATTTAATTACTGTGGAAATGAATCAAGAAACATAACTTCAGGCATAGCACTTGAAATGTCTGCAGAGTAACAATATCAATTCTCTATTTTAAAGTATCAGTGTCATCCTGTCTGCATGAAGAGTGATGTGAAAATATTTTTTGGAAGGAGGTTATGGACCCAAAGACCATGCAGGACATTGTAAGATTGCCTAAGGCTTTGCTTTAATAACAACTTGGTTTTATTTTGCACATATTCATAATTACTTACATGTCAAGGAAATATGCTGTTCAACTACTATATAGGAAATGCCCAGTTTCCTTTCTACCTAGGTCTAAACAAGCTAATGAAATACATCTTCCATGCATAGTATCCCAATACAGCCACATTTTCCTTTATTGCCTAAAATGAGTTGAGGGAATATCTAAAATTATTTTATCTTTCATGTCATGAGCTATAGCTGTGGAAATACAATGAAGTCATTAAATGGCTAGTCCTCCAGTAAAACTTGTATTTCAAATTAAAAACAAAACAAAACAAAAATCCTCAAAATCACATTAAAAGAAAAACAATTGAGGACATGGGATACCTTCTCATACAATCCAGTGCCCGGATAAAGAAGTCCTTGTGCAACTGGTGCTCATCTCTCAAGATTGAGCACTGTTCAAGCGTCACCGACATCGACGTCCTGTCTTTGGCACTTTTGCAACAGGTGAAACGAATACCATTCAGTTTGCGACAAATCTGTAACACACAGGTATAAAGTTTGTTGTTCATTTGTAGACTCCTCATAAGTGTCAGCCTCCTCTACTGGACTGCACCAATATGACTTTGGGTTTACGTGAATTTATGAGTTAATTGTTCTATTTTGCCCAACTGAGTGCAAACACTACCTTTACATCTCAAATGCCTGTGGAATAGGTTTCATTTATTTAGCTCTTTGTATGTGAGGTGTGGGATTGTCAAAGTCATATAAGATGTTAACTATCTAGCAGAGGAGGCAATGCTGCCTGAGAGGGTATCCAATCTGCAGTGGACGATGGTAAGTATCGTTGCCTGGGAGCAGCAGCGTAACAGGGAAAGGGGAAAGTCTATGTTCCCGGGATTGGACACTTGATTTGAATTCTAAATAACAAATATCTTCTTACCTTATATTTCAGAACCCTTGCTTTTATGTTATGAAATCCTAAACGTCCACATGGTGCCCATGAAGCTGGTAAGGAAACCCTCATCAAGACCCAAATAAGAGTACGAGCACACAAAAATGGCCACTATTAATTGTGTACTTTTGTCCACCACGTAAAATGCTAGGAAATCTTATATAGATTTTTCTCTTAGATTTGACTCCACATGAACCCTGGAGGAAGGAATAATTAATTTCATTTTATAGTTGAGGAAAAAGAAGTTTAGGTAGGTTAAGTAACTTGCACATGACAGAGCTGAGCCAGGGTTCAAATGTAAGTCTACCTAACTCCAAGGGTCAAGCCTTTAACTTCTGCTCTTGCATACTTATTTATTTTTCTTATTCTCTTTATATTTATTTTTATACTTATTTATTTTTCTTATTCTCATTTAAGTCAGGAAAAGAATCTCTAAGCATCACTAATCTCTTAACTCATTGCCTTGTGGCTAATGGGTGGATAACCCGACCCCTTTTTCTTTCCTGTCCTCTAGTGGGGTTCTGATAAGAGATATCACTAAGCACTTTAGCATCAACAATGCTAGTCAACATGCACTTGAAATAAAACTTATGGGATATAATAAAGTCCTGCTTTATTATCTGCCATCAAGGAGGCCTTAGCAGTTACCTGCTTTGAGGAGAGTATATAATAATATATTTTCTCAATGTTTTAATTGTTTTAATTGTGATTCTGATACTTCAACCATGATTTACAATTCCCTATTGATTTAGTCCTTTGCAACGTTTTCACAATTTCCGATTTAAGTGATTAGAGAAGCAAGTGAAAACATTATTTTACTATGTACTTTTTTATCATCTAGACAATTCTAATCCTTTGAAATAAACAGAATTTCACATTTTCTAATATAAAATAATAAAGGCTTGCCTATATTCATTATAGTAACATATAGACTTCAACATCTCATGAGATGTCAGTTTTAAAAAGAAGTCATTCTACTAAAGATATTTAATTTTTTAAACTTAAAAAATGTTTTTTTTTAATTAAAAATTTTTTTTTTAACTTAAAATCAAGGGAAGGGGAGCAACTCCAGTGAGATAAACAGTTTGGGTCTTGATTTCTGTGATTTCAGAACTATATGAATTTAAATACATATTCAACACAGTTGATTGGCATTTGACACTTTAAATTCTCATTTTTATTTTTTAAATTCAATAAAGATGAAACCAAATAGCTTCATATTTTTCAATTAAAATGTAATACAACGGAAGTAATGTTTTATTAAATAGATTAAAAAGAGAGGAAAGTAAAACAGAGACAGAAACAAAAGCTTTATGGAAAATTTCAAAAGGACTCTCCATATTTCTTCATTTAACCAGTGTTATTAAGGTCTTTGGTTTTCAAAGAGGATATGGAAACTTAAGTGTCAACACTACAGAACTGCTGTTAATGAAGTCAACGTTCCCACAGAATGCTGAATTTACATCCTTTCAAAGGAAAGTTGTGTAAGCCATATACAGTTGGTACATATATTTCAGAAAAATATTTAAGAAATGTTTTATAGGGTAACTTTTTATATATTGAAATAGGGAAACTTAATAGACAAAGAGAACATAAGCATTCATGTGCACACATGTACTGCGTCATTTATCTACTTGCATAGTTACATGATCTGTATAGGACATATTTATGTGTTCCTAAGTTGTCAAATAGCCTTTGTAAATGATCAAATTATCTTCATGCTATCACATTAATAAAATAGCAAAAGTAACTTTGAGCAACTTTTAGGAATTTTTTGTGAGAATTAACAACTGTAGTAGCCTTTGATGATGAAAAAAGCAGCACACAGGGGAAAAGAACTGTTAAAAACAACCTTTGTAGTACATTCCAGTATATAAAACATATCAAGATAAAGAGCTTTCAATTATTTGCAGTGGTGTTACTCATTCCTTTTTCCCCTATATTATTTTCATGTGGCAGTAGGCATGAATAATCTTTCTACTGTTCATTATATACGAATCATTTTCTTGCAATTGTACATGTTAGTATGATTCAAGACAGCTTTCCCAACCTCACAA
>PVKH010046322.1:0-10408 GCA_004027955.1 Chaetophractus vellerosus
AGAGCAATTGTAATGCAGGGTTTTTTTTTGTTTTGTTTTGTTTGTTTGTTTGTTTGCTTATTTGTTTTTTTTTGGGGGGGTGGGACCTGGGAATTGTCATGGATGATGCTGCAATGGAGGATGTAGGCCAGTTTATATGATCATGTATCCTTCAGGAACTGTAAAGAAGAGAGGGTTGTCTATGGCCTGAATTGTGATCTATGTCTGATGGCAAAGCCCCAAAATGTGTGTAACTAACAGAGGCGTTATGCCACACTTAGGGATGTGCATGTGGGGGGTTGTGGCAGGGGTGGGGGGGTGGCATATGGGTACTCCTGGAATCTCTGTGTAACATTTGTGTAATCAATGTATCCTAAAAATGTATATAGATATATAAAAAATAAATAAAAAATTAATTAAAAAAAAAAGATAATAACTAAAAAATATATATATATATCGAGGGCCCATCAGTGGATTATTCTCCTTTGCCAGTCACTTCCCCTGCACTTGGGAGACTGTTGCTGCTCCCTTAGAGAATGTGGCAGAGCCCTCCAGGATGGGAATTCAGTATTCTCTCATTAATTGAGAGATTCTCCACCCACTGTGACAATGTCCCATGAACATTTGAACATTTTTATATACCTTATATTTATGCTCAGGTGAACTTCCTCTCATGCATCCCCCATCCCTGACTCCCTACACCAGCAATCCTCCCCTGCCTCAGTTGTAACCCTTCTGTGACCTAAAATTTCTTCAAAGATGAAGCCATTACAATAGCTGAATACAATTAATAGCAAAATGAAATAATGATAAGTTTAAATGTAAGAGATAAAATACATAAAAAAATTTAAAACTAAAAATAAAATACAATTAAAAGATTGGGATAATTAGAAAATGAAAAATATATTAATTTTTTTTACCTTTTGCCTTTCATCACTGGAATATCTGGTGTCCAGTCTGTACCATGGCACTTTCCCCCTCTCATTCCCCAGTGTCTCACTATTTTTCATTTTATTTTCAGAGAAGTTTTAGGTCACAGAAAAGTCACTCACAGTATACAGGAGACTCTCATATACCTAACATCTTCCCCCTTTCCTCCCCCCCAACTTTATGTCTTTTAAAGCAGCTAAGAGAAAAAAGAGAGCAAGTATATAATTATAACTTTTGTTGTTAATACTCTTTATTTATTATTTCTCATTCTCTTCATTTGTTCTTGTGGATTCAAGTTACCATTTCCTTAAGTTTTGTTCCTACCCACCTCCTTTGTGCTGCTATTGGAAAATATGTTATGTTTCTATATATTTTGGGACCAAAAATATATTATATACATATTGTTTTATATAATTGCTTTTTAAATCAATTAAGAGAAGAATAAAAATATGTATTTATACTGCCTTTGATAACTACAAAATTACCTTTACTGGTGCTATTTGTTTTTTAATGTGCTTTTGAATTACCATCTGTTGTCACTTGCTTTCAGCCCAAAGTTTTAGTGTTTCCTGTAAGACAGGTCACCAATAACAAATTCTCTCAGCTTTTGTTTATCTAAGAATGTCTTCATTTCTGCCTTCATTTTTGAAAGATATATTTGCTGGATATATGATTCTTGTTTGACAGTTTTTTCTCTGAGCACTTTATATATGTTAGTTCACTGCCTTCTGGATTCATAGTTTCTGATGAGAAGTCAGCTATAAATCTTATTGAAGTTCTCTTCAAAGTGATGAGCCATTTTTCTCTTGCTGCTTTCAAGATTTTCTCCTTTTCTTTGGCCTTAAGAATTTTTAGAATGATGTGTCTGTGGATCTTTTTGCATTTATCCTACATGAGATTCATGCAGCTTCCTGGAGGTGCATGTTATTGTTTATAAAATAAATTAGGGCAATTTTCAGCCTTTATTTCTTCAAACATTTTTCTGCTCTTTTCTCTGTATTCCCTCTCTATCTGGTACTCCCAAATTTCTCTGAGATTGCTCATTTTCTTTTATTCTTTTTCTCTCTCTTCTTGCAATACACACTTGATCTATCTTCAAAGTCACTAATTCTTTCTTCAGCTAGTTCAAATCTACTGTTGAGCCCCTTGAGTGAATTTATCATTTCAGTTATTGTATTTTCAACTCCAGAATTTCCCTTTGGTTCTTTTTTTATAATCTTTATCTTCTTATTGATATTCTCTATTTGATGCAACATTGTCATATGTTCCTTACTGCTTTAACCATGTCTTCCTTTAGTTCTTTGAAGATATTGAAAATGACTAATTTGATGATTTTGTCTGTCAGGCAATTTCTGTGTTGCTTTTTCTCTAGTGTATGGGTCATGCTTTTCTGCTTCTTCGCATTTCTCACATTTTTTTTGTTGGAAACAGTGTATTTTAGAGAATATATTATAGCAATTCTGGGTAGTGGTAAAGCCTTCACCCAAGGCTTGTTATTGTTATTTGCTTGTTTATTTGTTTAGCAATCACCTGGATTATTTTAGTGGAGTCTATACAGTCCTCCCACCAGTGTTAAGCCTTTGATGTTGCTCCAGGTGCACCCTGGGATATGCCTAGAGTCACCTTGGGATACCAGTGATTTGGGCAGAGCTCTCTTTGATTATTTCCATAACCATACCCAGCTGTTAAACGCCATTAATTGTTAGCTGATTTCTCTATTGTTCTCCACAATATCCTGGGGAAATAAATAGCTCCACAAAGTAGACAAATCAAAGGGCTCCTTTTAAAGGATAGGTCCTGAGGTCAGTGTTTGAGATTTGTTCTAATCCCACGTTGGCTCCTCCCAGCTGTCTCTTTCCCCAGTTCTCTCAGACAAGCTAGTTAGTCTGCATATTAATTTACATGGCTGATGAATCTACAAATCTCTTCAAAAGTGCCCTTTGCCACAATCTCTATTATGCTTAAGGTGCACCTAGGTTTGAACTTCTCCACACTCTGTTACAAATAAAGTCAGTTCCTTTGGGAAGAGACTTAAAGTTATCTATTTTATGGATTGCTTCTCCCTCCAAGCAAAATCTCTGAGCCACAGCTCTAGAGCTGGGGATGGGGACAATGACACATTTCACTTTGACACCCCTGCTTTAGAAATCAAGTACTTGGGGGAGGAGCTAATAACCTCAGATCTTCTCAGCTTGCCTCTCCTGGAATGGAATCATTGTCTCATGAGCCAAGGGAGGAGAAATCAGGGACCCAGTATTCTCAATAGCACTGTGCTCAAGATAGAATCTCCATTCCATGAATGGAGGCTGGGTGGAAGAAGGGAAACTCTACCACATAGCTGCACTCACCTGGAATTTAGCCTCAGCAACAGATAATTGAGGTCAGGATGAGTAATGCTGATGTCCTCCCTTCCCAGGAAAATAGCTTTGCAGATAGTTCTCTAACTAGAAGCTGGAGGCACAGGGAGACTTGTGTTCTTGGCAGTACCAGTCTGGAGTTGAGTTTCCATCTTGCTGAATTGAGAAGGAGGAAGGAGGGAGCAGGTCTCTACTACAATACCACATACTCTCCCTGTCTTATCAAATTGCAGTATATTTTCTTGGATAAATGTTTCTTTATTTGCTGTATGTATTTAGGACCATTTCTCAAGACTTTAAATGATTTATTTTTAAACTAATGTCCACATCTTTTTGCTTATTCCTAGAAAGTTTTTTCCAATTTGACCTATGTATGTTCCTCCTATTCATCCCTCAAAATCTTCTGAGAAGGAACCCCTCAATGGGAATCCTTTCTTGGTCAACATCTCTGGCAAAGTTCCTAGCTGCCTCAGCTTATATTCAACTTTTTCCTGAGCACTATATATAGTGCTTGTATTGTTATAAAATAATTATTGGTGTATGTATCTATATCCCATGCTACTGTGCTTCAGTGTGAGCTCCCAAAGGAAGGAATCGTGCCTGGTATCTTCACACTCAGCACACTAACAGTGACCTGGCAAAAATCAGAGTCTGTGAATGAATGGAATTAGAGTTACAGTTCTACAACTGATTCCCACATGGGGTTTAAAAAGAGCATTGGGCTAAAGTCTAAGTGGTTATCAGGGGTTTCCTCTGGCATTCTGGTTCTAATTGGCTGCACCATTTCATGCCAATTTTCAGCTAAATCTCAGGTCAGGATTGGCTCAGGCTTGACCTACAGGGATGGTCTCCCTCAGTAGATCACTTGAAGGTTCTAGGGAAGACAGGACCTTTCAGGAAATGTTGGGGAATATCTAAGTGGGTCAGAGGTAAACCTCCTCTCACACAGAATGTGTTACCTCCTAGGCCCAGGTGGGGGCTACATGGCAGCAGGGTCAATGATGTCTTTTCAGCACAAAGGATAGCAGTGCTCTTGTCCTGTTCGGCCGATCCAGTGAACTGGGTCAAGACAAGATCATCACCCCCGAAAGAAAATGGGTCATTTGCTGTAAGCATTGGGGAGGCAGGGAGCTGTGAAGTCACTATGTGAGTGTGGGAGGTACTTTTGATGAAGAAAACAATATTTGCATCTATATTTGGAGTAGCAATTGCAGGATAAAGGCACAGAGGTACCAAAATAACCTGTGATTGATTCTGGAGAAAAGAGACAGCAGGTGGGGAAAAAACTGCTTCTTTGAAGCAGACATGTGCCATAAGAAAAAAAATTTGGATCTTTCCCCCAAAATAGGCTACCTGTCATGCTTCAGCTTTGTGAAAACCCCATAGAAAATATCAATTCCAGGGGAAACTGGGTGGTGTTCACTTGCTTTATTTGATAGTGGAGGGTGAAGTATATCAGATCTCATTGCTGCAAAAATCTTAATGCTAGTAGCTGTGTAGATCTCAGGCTTAACAGATAGTGCCTGGATTGGGTATTGGTATGTACCCCAACCTGGTGAATTTTCTTCTCTATGTTTTTGAAAGCCTGATGTATCTTCCCTTAACCATTTGCCAGTGTTTTGGGGTCCAAAGAGTCAAAGAGTTATAAAGTATTCAATTTTTTATCTTGTACAACTACTGTGTGTCAGATATGACACTTGGTGGTTTATGCACTGACATCCCTTTTTACATTTTCGGGCAATATATGAGCGAATATCATTGTATCATGATACAAATAAATAGACTAAAGCTCAGAGGCAATACAGTGATTGGTGCCAGATTACCTTCTCCTAAATACACTTCCATCCTCGGAATCAATACCTGACCTTTAAAGGCAAAACATATCATAGCCTTTGTTCTGCAATTGAAGAGTCATAGCCATAAGTGACAAAGAAGACAAAAAGGAGTACTACATATATTAAGGAGCTCTTTTCACAGGCAAAGCATTGTGATTTACACACATACACACACACGTATGTACATGCACACACATGCACAAATATACACACGTGCATGCTTATACACATATCTACAAATGTGATGCATATATACTCCTTCCTTTCCATTTAATTTTTTTTTATTTTTAAATAGCTTTAGATTACATAAATGTTACATCAAAAATATAGGAGATTCCAATATACCCCATGCCCTCTCCCTCCCCTACCTTTCCCCATTAACAACATCTTTCCTTAGTGTGGTACATTTGTTACAATTGATGGATACATAATGAAGCATTAGATGATACCGCTGAGTGTCAGAGAGAACACTGAGCATATCTGCCGTCATACAGACATTAAGGGGTAAGCAGGGCTCCATTCTGGGCTCATTTGATGCCAAAGTTCCTTCCATGGTATAGCTCCCAGGGATGACAACTAAGCAGCAACAGACGTTGCTAGTTATCACAAAATGTCTCTTCTCCCGTTCTTTTTATTTAACAGAAACAGTTTTGTTCATGACTGCAAAGTACTAGCTATTTCCTCTTCCATTTCCCACACTCTTCGGACCTGATAGTTCAGTCCACTTGTCAGTGGAAATCTTTGGCAAGGGCTTCTGTCCTCAAGAAAAAAAGGATGACACCTCAAAAAAAGAAAACTTTGTTCCCTTCTCCTCTCCCCTTTTCAGATTATATCTGCAGGTCAAAAATGGTCTTGTGATCGTGAGGGTGGGAGCCTCAAGCTAAGAATAATGGAGTGGAGTACAAAGATAGGAGGAGTATGGGTACTTCATAACTTCCAAAACTGTTTTTACCACCTCTATAATGCTTATATGAAGACTTCATGAGTGAAGAAAAAAATATATTATTCAAGTTTCTAACTGATGCCTTACCTTTCAGATGACAGCCAGAATACCTAACCCTTGGCATTGCTTACCAATTTAGCTTCATTTCCTACCACTTTTCCTGCTTAATCTAGCACTTGTCTCTGTACATGCCATTTTTTTCTTAGATATTTTCATGGTACACCTTCAATTAATTTAGAATTTGATTCTATGTCACCTCAGAAAGCCATCAGTCAATAGCCTCCTATCTCATAGACTTTGTCATTCTCCAACTCTTACTCTATTTTCTTCATTGAATTCACCACTACAAACTAATGTTATATATGTATCCATTTATGTATTGTCCATCTCTCCCACTAGAAGCTGTTTTCAGCAGCCCGCAGCAGATATTAGGTAACCAATAATTATTTGCTGCACTTATAAATGAATGCCCAGTTCAGTCTCATATGCTGTGCACAAGGGGATTTAATAGAAATTATTCTGTATACAAAGATCCAGTTCAAGTCCTGACTTTGCTATTTACTATCTCTGTGCCTTTTGGGAGGTTACTTAATCTTTCTGGGTCTTGTCCTCTCATATATAACATTAATTATCTTATGCTTTTAAAACTCTTAGATGAGTGCCTAACATAAACTAATTTAAAAAATGCTGGCGATAATAATGATCAGTATCATTATTACAACAATTATCATTTCAAAACCTTTATTTTCCCAACTGCAATATTGAGAAAACAGTGTATTTATGCCCTCAAAATGTTGTGGCAATCAAAAGAGAATATATAAATGCTACTTCTGTATTTTTTTTTAAAGATTTATTTATTTATTTATTTATTTATTTATTTATTTATTATATATCCTCCTTTCTGCTTGTTCTTGCTGTGTTCATTTTTATGTTCTTCTGTGTCTGCTTGTCTCCCCCCACTTCCGCGTCCTGCCGAGTCAGCTCACCGCGTGGCAGCCTGCCTGCTGGAGGGCTCTTGCCCTGCCCATGGCGGCTTTGCCCTGCCCGTAGCAGCTTGCCTTCTCAAGGCGGTCTGCCTGCTCGAAGACACCCTGGGAACTGAACCTGGGGCCTCCCATGTGGTAGACCAGAGCCCTACCTATTGGGCTACAGCCGGCCCCCACTTCTGTATTTTTAAATGCTGTTATAGTTATTACTGTACCTATGTGAAGTTCTCTCTCACAGATGAAGTCCATTCTTTTTAATTATGGGAACCTTGTACTCAAAGAATTATTTCATTCTTTCATTATTTCCCTCAGAAAACATTGACAGCGTTCTACCCAGTAGAGTGTCACAGATCATTAGAGCTTTTGCAGAATCTGAATTTACAAACTAGATCATAATGAAATCACTCTGATGGGAACCAAAAAGGAGACCTTCCAATCCCTCTCAACACAGCGCCTTAACAAACTGTTGGAAGACACTAATCTAATACAATCAGATGAAGACATCAAATGACTTGGCCAAAGGAAAACTTAGGTAGTGGTAAAATCAGGACAAGAGCCTAAACCACCTGCCCATATTTATCTTCTTCTTTTTCAGATATCTCCAAGGAACAGTGGCAAGAAAGTCTTGTCAGAGAGAGAGAGAGACAGAGACAGAGGTGGGGGAGGGAGGGAGAGAGAGAGAGAAAGCTGTGGCTAATTTTCAAGTATGGTTCCATATCTCAAGGGAACTTTGAGAGGCACTACAGTTATTAGCACTGATTATCAATAGAAAATTGTACTGAGAGATAAGTGGCCACCAGGAGACTTAGAAAGAGACGGCCATATTTAGATCATCCTCACATCATCTTGCCCTGCTCTTTGTCTCATCTCAATATGAACTCAGTCACTAATATGAAGCATATCCACCTTCTTAACTGATTTCCTTTCTACTAACATTGTCCCTTCCTTGGACCTCATTGCCTCTTTCTTGGACTATTACAAATATTTCTTATTGAATTTCTTAGTCTCCAGTTATGCCTTTTCCAACCTAGCTGGTTTCCAGATCTATTCAGCTATTTCACAACATTCATTGCTGAATGAATAAAGTCCAAGCTCCTTTATAGCTCTTCACCGTTGGATTCCAAGCCCACTTTCCAATATTGTGTTTTGGTATTCATATAAATAACATGCTCTCTCTCAACCTGACTTATTTGCCCTGTCTGACAAATATATCTGGCACTTTTTGCTGACTTGTAATTCACTTATTCCAATAACACCCTCCACATTCATATTTTTTTATTAGAGAAGTTGTGAGTTTATAAAACAATCATGTATAAAATATAGGATTCCCATATACCACCCTATTATTAATACATTACATTGGTGAGGAAAATTTTTTAGAATTGATGATAGCACATTTTTATAATTGTACTATTAACTGTAGTCCATGGTTAAACTTAGGGTTCATTGTGTAATGTACTTCCATGGACTTTTTTAAAAGAATGTATTCTGTTACTGTATATGCAATATAACAGTTCCCCTTTTAATCATATTTAGATATATATTTCAGTGCTGTTAATTACATGCACAATGTTGTGCTTACCATCACCACAATCTATTACCAAAACATTTCCATCATTCTGAAGAGGAACCCTGTAAATTTTAAGCCTTAACTTCCCTTTCCCTGTACCCACAAAACACCCTGGTAACATATACTTTAGATTCTCACTCTGAGTTTGCATATTCTAAATGTGTCAAGTGAGTGAGATCGTACACTATTTGTCCTTTCATGGCTGGCTTATTTCACTCAACATGATGTCTTTAAGGTGTATCCATGTTGTTACATGTATTAGGACTTCATTCCTTTCTATGGCTGAATAATATTCCATTGCATATCATATTTTATTTATCCTTTCATAGGTTAATGGACACTTGGGTTGCTTCCATATTTTGGCAATTGTGAATAATGTTATGAATTTTAGTATGCACATAATCTGATTGAGCCCTTGCTTTCATTTCTTTGGGGTATAAACCTAGTAGTGGGATTGCTGGATCATATGGTAATTGTATATTTAGCTTTCTGAAGAACCACCAAACTGTCTTCCACAGTGGCTATACTATTTTACATTGCCACCCACAATGAAAGAGTTCTCCTTTTTTTCAGCATCCTAACCAACACTTGTTCTTTTCTACTGGTTTTTTTTTTTTAATAGCAGCCACTCTAATGGTGTGAAATGGTATCTTTTTGTGGTTTTGACTTGCACTTCCCTACTGGCTAACGATGTTGGGCATCTTTTCATGTGCGTTCGGTATATACATTTGTATATCTTCTTTGGAAAGATATCTATTCAAATTTTTTTTTCCATTTTTAATTGGGTTGTTTGCTTTTTGTTTTTAAGGTGAAGGGTTCTTTATTTATACTAGATGTTAAACCTTTATCAGATATGTGGTTTCCAAACATTTTCTCCCATTGTATAGGCTGTCATTTTACTTTCATGACAATGTCCTTTGAGGCATAAAAATTTTAATTTTGATGAGGTCCCATTTATTTACATTTTCTTTTTTGCTTATGCTCTGAGTATAAAGTCTAAGAAACCATTGCCAAATAAAAGGTCTCGAAGATCCCAAATAAAAGTGTTGTTCTAGGAGTTTGATATTTATGGCTCTTGTATTTAGGTCTTTGATCCATTTTGAGTTGATTTTGTATAAAGTATAAGGTAAAGGGCCTCCTTTTCTTAGCAAATAGAGATCATGTTTTCCCAGTACTATTTGTTAAAGAGACTATTCTTTCCCCTATGAGTGATCTTTGATCCCTTGTGAAAAATCAGTTGGCCGTAAATTTGAGGATTCATTTCTGAGCTCTCAGTTTGATTCC
Organism: Chaetophractus vellerosus; assembly: GCA_004027955.1. Lineage (NCBI taxonomy): Eukaryota > Metazoa > Chordata > Mammalia > Cingulata > Chlamyphoridae > Chaetophractus > Chaetophractus vellerosus. The sequence continues at coordinate 9,885 of PVKH010046322.1, forward strand.
ACTGGTCTATGCGTCTGTCCCTTGCCAGTACCATGCTGTTTTGACTACTAAGGATTTGCAATACATTTTAAGATCAGGAAGTGTGAGTCCTCCAACTTCAGTCTTCATTTTCAAAATGGTTTAGCTATTTGGCCCTTACTCCCCCATATAAATTTGATTACTGACTTTTTCACTTTTGCAAATAAGGTTGTTGGATATTTGATTGTAATTCTTTTGAATGTATAAATTGCTCTGGGTAGGATGGATATCTTAATGATATTTAGTCTTCCAATCCATGAACAAGGAATATCCTTCCATTTATTTAGGTCCTCATTTATTTTTTTTTAGCAGTGTTTGTAGTTTTCTGTGTACAAGTCCTTTACATCCTTGTTTATTTTTTTTTCACTGTAAAACCTCTTTATTTTTTTTTCTCTTTTTTTATTAATTTTTTATTTATTTTTTATATATCTATATACATTTTTAGGATACATTGATTACATAAATGTTACACAGAGATTCCAGGAGTACCCATATGCCACCCCCCC
>PVKH010046323.1:0-10579 GCA_004027955.1 Chaetophractus vellerosus
CCAGCAGTATTACAGCCTATTGCTAAATGAGAAACTGTTTTCATCTTTGTAAGCCAACCAATTGTTGAGTTTGTTAGTTTCTACAGTGAAACCTGATTAAAACAGAAATTGCTACCAGGAGTAGGATTTGATTATAGCATCAAAACCTACAATGTATTGTATATACTTCAGGGCTAAATGGTGAAATGTGAGGAAAACATTATAGAGTCTGAAAAAGTCATAGTAGGTTTTTAGTTGTGGCAACATAATTGTTAATAATTTGTACCCAGACATAATTGGGAAGCTAGGTAATAAACTACTAAACATATGCTAGGTTTACGTAATAAAGTGCTACCAAGGAAAAAAAAAGCAAACAAGCTCAGAAAATAATTGGCCTACTTGCAAGAAAAGATTTTTAAAAAATAAGAAAAGAGAGAGTCCAGGAATTCTAGGGCATGCAGGGTTGAAAAAAAGAACTGATTCTCGTAAAGTATGTGCAAAATATTGCAAAGGGCTGTTATCTACGAAGGTCAATTAAGACTCAAAATAAGACTAAGATCCAGAGAAAAGACCAATTCAAAAGAATATCTACTCTGATCTTTAAGACACTTGCTTGCCTTAATGTGATCTCCAGTAAGTATTTCAAATGCACAAAATGGTTCAGGAAAAGAAGAAGATCATAGTCCCATAAAAGCCTGATAAGCTCAACAAATATAAAATTAAGTTTATAGAGGAAGAGAAACAATTGAGAGAGATTTTCAGAAAGATTCATAGATATGACAATTGTCATATCTATGGAACTAAATGGAATCAAAGAGATTTTTATAAGTGAGCAACACTTTTGACAAAATTGTATTTTCTACCTGCAAGATGTTCAACTGAAAATAATTTGCTCAGCTTCCAGAGATGGCAACTTCAGATGTAGCTGTGGAGGTGAATGGAAAAGGCAGAACCTCCCAGAGGGCAGAACTCGGAGTCATGAACAATGCACGTGGTGGCTGCATAGGGAGCAGTACGGGTCTAATCAGAGAGCATGCCCTCTGCACAGGCTAGGAGCACCTCACATTAACCCAGTGGAATTTTAGCACTTCTAGGGACCAATAATGGATGTGTGACTACAACTCTTCTCTTTTCTGAATGTGTTTGATTCTGGTTTTCTATGTTATTTATGTTGTGTTTGAGGAGAGTTAAATTACTTATATTTTTAGTTTTTAGGCATCCAGAATTGAGGTCTGTCAAAATTCACTGGATGTCTAGCTTGTGATCCTGATTGGATGAGACCCTTTGGAGTTAATTCCCCAGAAAAGGAAGGGAAGAGTATATTTTGCATGTGAGTAAAAAGTGGATGTTTATGATTAAGAAAGCAGACAGTGGCATATTGTACTTTTCTCCCAAGTTATCTGATCCTTCCCCTGTAAGAGCATTTTACATCCCATATTTGCCATACCCCCTGAAGGTGGATTTTATTTCCCTGCTCCATTGTCAGGCTTGGACTTAAGTCTTCCTCTTCCCAGTGGATTATGGGTTTTTAACATGCCTCTGTGATTATGTCAGCCTTTTTCTCCTGCCTTCTAATATCAGAACACCATATAGCAGAGAAGAGTTGCTCCTTTAGCCTAAAAGCCAGAACTTAAAGGCAGAAGGGGCAGAGCCAATCGGAGCCACTGCCAAGTTGGAGATCCATGAGTGAGAGAGAAGTGTTGGTGATTGTAAACACTGAGACAGTTACTGCGGAGAAAGCATGCTCACTGACCACCCTAAAGTGTAAATTGTTTGCTCTCATATTATCCAAAACCCTTTTTGTTTGTTTTAGTTGTAGTTCTCACTGAGATTTGTAATTTCACTGACTTGTAATTTTTTAATTTAAACTATATCATCCATTAATTCACATGTTCAAGGAAAACCTGGTTCATTCTTTTTTTCATTGTGATCCTAAAGCTTAGCAAAATTTCTGCTGGATGGCAGATAAGTAAAAATTCTTTCACAGCATTCCCGTTCATGTATAACTACATATTATTAAAATGCACAACTCAAGTAGAAGATTAACAGCGTATGAGTGCAACTCTTCAAGGTCAGTGTTGCATTTTATTTAAATGTGTGTGTATTTCAATTATTTCAATCTTATTTCCACAATTAGAGATCATACCCTTCAATGGCAGTGCTTATGTCTCACACATCTATTATTATTTGCTTTCACATATCCAGAGAACATTTTAACAGTTTTTTTAAAAATTCATTACATTTTGCTCTGAAAATAAAGTTTGACCATCCCTCTGATATTGTGTGCTGGCAAATATTTTTATAAGGTTCATTTTTCTCTGGTTTCATCCCCAGACTTTCCACTGGTGTGGAAGTGCAGCATCTCACTGAAGTGATTATCTACTGACATGAAGAAATATTACATCTATTCTCTGAAGTACTTTCTTCATTGCTTCAGTTGTTTCTGTTCTTTGTCATTCAGTGCCATTCTGAGTCTTTGGGGCTTCCAATCATTCCATTATGGAATTCTGAATACTTCTTTCTCTAGAATTCTAACCTCTGTAGAGAAACAAGCCAGGAGAGTAATGGCTGGTTATGTTCTCGTATGACATCAAGCAATCATTTATGGACCACAGCATTTCTACATGGGATCAAATCAACTTGTTTCTTTTATATATATATATGTTACCTAAGGGTGGAAATATGAATGTTTCCTTTTTAATAGGAATCACTCAAGTACTCTCAAGTTAAACTAGATTTGTTTATATATAATACCTGAAGAGTAAAATATACCACCGCACTTGAAGGTTATATATTTCTTTATAGTTTTTATCTTTATATTAGTTCATCTAGTTTTCTCAACAACTCTATGAGATAGATCAGGCCCACCATTTTAGAGATAAGAAACCAAGGATTATAGAATTTAAGTAAGGTTTCCAAAATCATATGGTCTATATGTAAAATAGCCATGAAACATACTAGGGAACTATATATTAAAATTAATGATCTATTTATAAGTCCACTTTACAACACTCTTTGTATCCCTTTTGAGATAAATATTCATGGAAACCATTAAAATAAACTTTTCTTAGTAGTAGAGAAAGAAAACCTTACCATTATAATTCTGAAAATGGAATCTGGGCTCTCTCTGCTGAGAGGAGCCTGCATCAAATTTTGGTGTATTTCTGTCTTTCTCTCCCATTTCTCAGCAAGCTCTGTTCTTTCCCCCATTTCCCAAATAAATTCTTTTTACTGGCCTAACTAAAAATAAAATAAAATAAATAAAATAAAATAAAATGGAATAAGAATATTTTAAAGTAATTTATCTGAGAGAGATTACATTTCTGCTTTTAAAAAAACTACTAGATGTGCCTCCCTTAGAAAACTGAATTAGCCTTGCTCAGTTGACCATGTTTCTTGTTTAATAATTGAAACACGAATGGCGGTAAAGTATATCACTTTTAAGCAGAAACTTGTCCAGCCAGCATGGAGATCACTGTCTTCTGTTTCCCCCACCTGTGTGACCATGGAAGTTTTTGTCTACATGGAGCCACATCAGCCAGTTCCTGGAGTGACTGCAAGAAGCTGAGTCCCCACTGACCAATGATGGGCATGTAGAATGTGGTCTATATAAACTTGTTCATTTGTTTTTCAGCTAGTAAAAGTTGGAGATTTCTTTATTATTATAGCATATCTCAGCCAATCATGACTAACCGAAAAAAGTTAAGATCAATGCATGTAAATTTTGTGATCATCTGAAAAGATTCTCTAAAACTCAAATGAATACATCAGTATAAAATTGAGTATGCTAAATTTGGACAGAGCCCATTTTTCCAAGTTCCTTCTTAAGATTTGTCACAGTGCTTGGCACATAAAATATTGAAAAGTAATTTTGTTTTTTTACCTATTTACATTGAACATGACCAAGTGTGCTGTTGTAATTCTTCTTATCGAATACATAATAAGTGTCTTATTTTAGGAGATGGATATACATGTTAAGGATAGTAAAGCCAGATAAAAAATACAATGATTCATAACATAACCAAATCCCAACTTAGGGATCCTTCTTCATACATGTTGGATGCATTTTTGTGAGTGCATTTTCTAATTTGTCATTTATAAATTTAGAAAACATCTACATCCAATTTTTGTCAAATTAAATAAAAATCTCTTAGGAAAACATATCCGATGAATTCTGTTTTGTTAAAACACTTACATATACAATGCTACTTGAAATAAAATTTATTAAAAAATGTCCTAATTCAGAGGATTAATGTATCTATCTAGATGTGTTAAAGCCTTAAATGTGTATAAATTAGTTGGTAAGTCTTCAATCATTATTAAAAATTTAAGTTTATAATTAAAATAAATTAGTGCCATTCAAAAAATCACAGATTTTGCTAAACCACAAACATGTTCTGTAAAATATACGTAACTTCTGTTCATTAAATGCATCAACATGTCTTCTCTTTGTAAAGACGTAATCAATCACTTTGCCAGGTTTTATGTTCATAAATCCTCCCAAATGAGTTTAGTAAATTAAAGAATAATGAGTTAAATATTTGCAGGCAACTCAAGTGGACAAAATCTATGTTGTTTAATGGTATTCACTGAAAAGATTTACAACAATGATGCTAGAAGTTGTAGTTCCTCCTATTCCTCTAACCATTAACCTGTGGGTATAAGAAACAAATCAACATGATAGACATGGTCTTTTGGACAGGAGTCTAGAGAATACTGAAAATGCACACATCATTATTAAAACATGCTTGAATTTGAGCACAGCAGAAGTTAATATTAAGGAACCTTTTGTGGATAAGAAATGAATTTACTATCAATTAGAGACCTTCTTAGCAAAAAGGCAAATTTATAGAAATAAAAAATCTCCCCCATAAGCAGATGCTTCTGAAGTACAATTTAATTAAATTAATATTAAACACATCGATTTTAACTCCAGGAGGTATTTGAACAACTGTATTATCCATTTGTGAAATTAGAATTATTTTCTTAGTCTGTATTTAGAAAAGGTTTTGCCCAGAAAGCAAAGTCTGTGATAAACATTTTGGACTTTCAAGTTTCCTCTTTTGCTCTTCAAAGACTGCCTAATAGAAGACTTTTTATCAATTCCTCCTGCATTTAATGTTGGGCTCTGCTTTTTTTTCTTTTTTCCTTTTTTTTTAATTTTTATTTTTTACCACAAATCCCTTTGAAAAGTTGATGAAATTTTTTTGAACTTTTCCCCAGATGAATGGACACATACATGCAACTTTGTTCAGGTACCTTTAGAAAGTTCACAAAAAAAACCCCATGAAGTATATCAATGTATTCTCATAGAATTCTCTGATTTAGTGATTTCAACTAGTTTTTAGAATTGTATGGGTTCATGGCTAATAGTTGGTCTGAACTTCTACCCTCAGGTCTAGGGATACTTGGAGAAAACTCTGGATTTTCATTCTGTCAACAGTGATGAACAGAACATAGTGAGTTGAATGAAACATGGAATTTTGGCTGTCAGTGTTTACTTGGTTTTCCAAATTGCTCACTGGGACACTCATGACTGAAGAGTAACAGCTGTGCTGGGAAGGATGGCCTTGGCACATGAGCTCAGCCGGCTACATGAAGAGCCTTGCATATAAAGATGTCAGAGCACGGAGGGGTGGCCTCCCGGGCCGAAGCAGCTGGGCAACAGCTACAGAATCATCTGGGAAGCTGTCCTTAACACCTTGTGGGACCTCTTAGTACAACTTTTTGTCTCTGGTTTCTTTTGCCTTATTTATATCCTCTAAAGATAACTACATGCTAGTAACATGTTGCTCTTTGTAAGTCTTTTGCTCTATTCCAAATTTAGGACCAACTGATACTGAATTAAGGATACTGTAGAAATTTGTAAACATAAGAATATACTCTTTCTCAATTATGCCTCTTTTGAAGTTACCTAGACATATTTTGGAACATCTTTTTTAATTTTTATAAGTCCATGCTAGTAGCATGGTAGCTGCTTTCTAGTGTTCCTAAGATTGGTAAAATTATACTGCACCCCCTATTAAGAGTGAAGCAGCATGTAAGCCATATGTTCATAAATAAAGCATTCCTCTATTTTAAGTGTTTTGCTTGTATACTCCATGAAGAAATCTAGAAAATGCAATGTTTTTGTAGGCAATCAACAATGCCAGGTTAGCTTAAAGGTGGCATCCTGTCTTCCTTTTCACTGTTGCAAAAGATGGAGGAAATAAAAGAAATGAGATAATTTTATGTGATAAAATGGAAATACTTTCGAAGGGGAGTTTGTTGATTCTTATGAATCAACAACTATATTATACAAAACTTTTATATTATATTCTACCATATCATATATCATAACATATTATTATTACACTAATAAACATCAGTATTATTTCCTGGCTTAATAAACTTGGGTAGTACTGTGTCTCAAAGGCAAAGAATGTTAGAAGAACAAAAATAGACAAGGAAATGGTTGTAATTCATGATATGTAAAAACGAAAAAAAGTATTATCTTAAAATATTTAAGATAATAGAAGGTCGTTAAGTAAATAAGAGTTGGTATGAGAATTATTTTAGGCTATGGAAATTTGATTATCTAATTACTCTTAGAGAATATATTACTAAATAATGTGTGGATGAAGCCAGTGGCTTTTCTTTCTTAATACAGCTCTTGTTCTTATGTTTTCCTCCTAAGAAGTCAGTACTAAATAAAAATGTGTTTATTGGGTGTTAGCCACACATCAATGGAGTGCTGTTAAATACACCTGGCTCTTGGGGAGGTTTTTTTTTTTTTTTTTTTTTTTTTTAAAGATTTATTTATTTTATTACATATCTCCCCTTCCCCCCTGTTGCGGCGACGCGCAGAGGCTTTTCCCCGCTTGTGGGCGGCTTCTGCTTCCATCACGGCCGGCTTTTCAGTTCGCAGGTGGCTGGCTGTGCTCGATTTGCAGGCGACCTGCCCTGCCCGTGGCGGCTTTTGCCTGTCCATGGCAGCTTTTTGCCCTGCCCACGGCGGCTCCGGCCCGCCCATGGCGGCTTGCCATTCTCAAGGCGGTCTGCCCGCTAGGAGAGGTCCCCGGGAACCGAACCCAGGGCCTTGGGGAGGTTTTGATTTGTAACATTTGCCGATCTTCATACTGAAAATACTCTCACAATGGCTGTTATCAAGATACGAACATGATATCAACGTGCTCACAAAATTTCTGAACATTTAACAATGAATTATTACAAGCCATTGGGGCATTTCTAGCATGTTCTAGACAACTATTTTTAGTTGAAATTTTTCTTTGTTTTAGAAATGTCTTTATCATTTAAAAAATGTTTTCCTGAAAATGATGAGTCATAAAAGAGAAGACATCAGTGAAAGTCAGAGATGCTTTCTAAACGCTATATACCTCACAAATGTATTTTCAATTCATAACTTTATTTTATTTTTTTTAGATACCTCCCAGTATGCATTAAATATGTAATCTAATGTTTCTCTTACCTTTCACAGCTCTGAATTTGCTTTAGTAATTAAGCATGCCTTTCCCACAACTCAGAATAAGTACAGTGGTATTTCTAATAGCTTTGAATCTGCCTGTTTGCCACTATCTGATTGCATTAACTCACCTTCAATAAAAGCTACTCTCTTGAATTCTCTATATCATACTTCTTTCTCTCATTACTTTTACCAAATCTGTAATGATTCCTAAGCTTTATATTGCTCAGCTTTGAATGTTTTAAAAATTGATGTGGAATAAGTTTTAATGAATAAATGGTATTATCCACTTAGCAATTTTTGAATGTGTTTAACTTAGTGTTTTATGAATATCTGCTATTTATTTACTCCACTTTCAAAGGGCGGTGTTCTTGGTTCAGGTAATTTTTTCTAATAAATAGAATAATGTTGTTATTCTAATATGTAGCTTCTTGTGTGCAATATACATATTCAGCTTTGCTTTATATAAAACCAAACTGTTTTTCAAAATTATTTTTCCCCTTCTGTCTATGCCTTTGACAAGCTCACTAATTTGCTCTACCCTTTAGCTGTTTTCATTATTTGTTTGTTTGTTTGTTTTCTCTTTTAACCAGTGAGTCCTTCCATCATATTTTTTATTTCAATAATTATATAATTTCCCAAATGTTTAATTCTATGTATCTTTATTGGTTTAGCGTTACTTTTTTTCAAGATATTCATTATATTAATTTTATTTATTTTTTCCATTTCCTTTATTAACAATCTTTTCTTGAATGTTAGATTTTCTCTGGATTGGAGTTGAAATACCTCTCTTTTTAATAAAAATTTAGCATTAGTTTTACTGAATTTGTTAATCATTATTAATTCAAAATTCTTTTTTATTTGTAATAATCTCCTCTCAGTGGTGATTAGATCTGACTATGGACATCTTTCTCGTCTGACTCTTAGGAAGGGAAATGAAATAGCATACCTGTTTGTGTGGTTGGCCCCTACCACTCTTGAAGATAATTCTTCACTGAGATCACATTTTAATCACAATAGTCCTGGTAACTGTAATTTACAGATCCTCTTTCTTGTTTTTTAAATATTTTTCCCAACCCATTCTTTGAAATTTAAGTCAAATCTAAATTTCTTCATGAAGCCATTCCTGATTATGCCAACTAACATTAATTTCTCCCCACTAAGCATATTCACGGAACATGGTCTCGCTTAACTTTTATAGTTTATGACCATTCATTGTAATCTGTAGAGAAACTGTTTCTCTACTCCTAATGTCTCATTTTCCAAATTATTAAAAAATCCTGTCTCAATTAGTATTATATCTCAAAAATCCTCATTATAAGTCATTTTTGTGTCCTTTCTAGTGTTAGTGATTTAATATCATCTAGGTAGGCCTGTAAAAACTTTTGCACCACCTCCGTGGGTAAACACATGGGCGATCTCTGCAGTTACATTTTGATAAAATTCCAATTCATATTTTGGTATGTTGTTCCTTATAAATAACAAGAATATGTTATCCATTAGGTCAGTATCTATTTATAGAAATGTTAAACTTGGGGGAAAATTTGCTTCAAGTACCTTCCTTATCCTTTTCAGCTTCAATTGACTAAATACTTAACAACTTCCTAAATATGAATTCAGATAAATTACCAAGATAAAAACATATTTAATACTAAATTTTAATTTTGGAATTATTAATATCAATGAAAGAAAGATAATATTAAGGTTAAATGCAACTAAATATTAAGGATAACTGAAAATGCCTAGTTGAGAATATAAAGTTCCAAATCTTTTTTCATTGTCAATTTGTAAAGTGATATTACCATGCAGTTATAAAACTAATTTTTAAAAAATAAGCTTTCAGACATACGCAACCTTGCCTTTAAATAAAAAAAACAATAGATTAATCTAACTTTTCTACGTATTGAATCAATTTTTAAGCCAACATAATTCAATATTTTAAAGAAAATTATCCTTTAAGAGTTAGGACATTTTTTATTCAAATTAATGTCCTGAAAGTGGTCTTGCCAAGATATAATAGATTCTGAGGACTGAAGGGCAGTGAAACTAAGTTCTCAACTGTGAATGAATTAATATATAAGTATAAAATAAACCCTCATCAACAGATGACTGAAAAGGAATTTGTTAGAGTAAAACAATTATACACAAAGATCAGAAAAGTGTCAAGTCAGTTTTCCACATCATTAAGATTGTCTTAAATAGCTCATTCATTCTGTATCTTACTGTGCATATGGTTGACTGATTTTTTAAAAATATCCGAATAGATGTGGCTTTTTTATTATAAAGAATTTTAAGCTTTGGAAGAAGTAATAACCTGACTTTCCATCTGTGTCTCACTTCATTGCACTCATTTCTTTTGTTTGCCCTACTTTGAGGAGCTTAGATGTTGGTAGGAAATGTTTTCATTTTCTATGCTTTACTTCCCCTTATCTTTAATTTCAGGAACTGATGTAACAGTTAAAAACAGTGTCTTATATTTTCCTGTCAGAGACATTAGTTAAAATGATTCATTCATTCACAGTTGAGAACCTAGATCCTCTGCCGTTCAGGCTTCAGACGCTGTACCCCACATATTTCTTCACCATCAAACTAGGCAGAAACTCTGTAGCCCTGCTTTTGCATTTTCTCAAGGAATGTCCACTCATTCCTGAATATATCCTGGCAAGACTTCTGCTTGCCCATGTTATTTATGCCTCTTGCAGATTGGAGGAAAATGTTCTCATTCTTACTGAACTCACCCTCATGGGAAGATAGGTGTTGCATCTTTGGACAAATGGAATAGGGTACTCTTTTCTGGCCAGCAGGTGTGGACCCAGAAGAAGGGCCTAGTAACCCAAACATGAACTGGAATGGGCCACTCATTCAGCACTTTGGCCAGGTATTTGTGCTTTAAACAATATGGGCAAGTGGCACACTCATCTAAAATTATTTATATCCTTTCAGGAAGACTTTTTTATTGAAGGAAGACAAATTTTACTGTTTATTCTTTCTCCCACTGCTTAGTAGAGTGCCTTGAAACTATTAAGGAGGTGAGGAACGTTTCTTTGCCAACCAAAATAGGACCAGTTGCTTCAGAGAATATCTCAGAAACAGCATGCTGTCAAATTCTCAGCCAAAACTAAGGGACTTAAAATTATT
>PVKH010046324.1:0-10411 GCA_004027955.1 Chaetophractus vellerosus
AAGGAATTGTGACTAAGATTGTTTCGTTCCAGTCTGCAGAGGTTAAGGAAAAACAACAGAACAACCGTGATGCTCTAGGGGTCTTTGCCATTCTCTTCTTGGCAGATTAACATCTGACCATCTTCTGGTGTTTGGGGGTTCCTCACCCATGAGTTTGGTGGTCTAACTTCCGTTATAGATGTTGCTATTACTCCCTTTTCCAGCCTGCCTTGCTGCTGGGCGTAATCACGTGGCCTACATCCTTCTGAATGTTGAGTCAGGAGCACTCTGGAGTGGCGGCAAGGCTGAGCTCCTGGGTCAGGCCTGGGAATGTGCCACAGGCAGCACACAGTGGCCACAGCGGGTAGCCACGGTGGACCACCTTGGCAGCAGGTTCTTGGGCACTGTTCCTAGCTGTTAAGCTCTGAACATGCTTCTTCAGCGCCTCCAATTCTGTGAGCCATCCAAGCTCTCTTTCTTTTTGAATAACAGCTGCATTGAGCTATATAATTCACAAACCACAAAATTCATTCTTTTAAAGTATACAGTTTGATATATTCTGAGAGTTGTACAACCATCAGAACTATCTAATCTTAGAAAATTTTAATCACCCCCACTCTCCGCCCACCCCTAAAAAAACAAAAACAAAAACAGAAACGCATACCATTAGCAGTTGTTTTAGTGTGTCAAGGCTGCTATAACAAAGTATCACAACCTGGGTGCTTTAACACAATGGAAATGTATTGTCTCATAGTTCTGGAAGTCAGAAGTCCCGACCAGGAGTCAGTGGGACCGCGCTTCCCCTGAAGCCTGAATGGCTCTGGCAGCGGCTTACCAGCGAGCCATGGTGTTCTGTAGCATAGCTCAGTCTCTGCCTGTCTGTCTGTCTTTGCCCTGTCTCTGTCCAAATTTCCTCTCCTTCTAAAGACACCAGTAATATTGGTCTAAGGGCTCACCCTATTCCAGTCTGGCCTCATCTTAACTAATTATATCTGTAAAGACCCTATTTCCAAATGGGGTCACATTCATAGGCCCAAGAGTTAGCACCTGAACACATCTTTTGGGCGGACACAATTCAACCCATGACAGCAGTTCTTCCTTAATCCCTCCTTCACATAGGCCTGTGACCGCTCATCTACTTTCCATCTCTATGGATTTGCCTTTTCAGGACATTTCATATAAATGGGATCATATGATATGTGGCCTTTTGTGTCTACATTCTTTCACTTAGCATGGTGTTTCCATGTTGTAACATAGAGCAGTACCTCATTCCTTTTTATAGCCAAATAATATATAATTGCATGGATATATCATATTTCATTTATCCATTCATCAGTTGATCAACGTTTAGATTTTTTTCTCACTTTTTGGGTCTTATGAATAATGTTGCTATGAATATTTGTGTACAAGTTTTTGTGAACATACATTTTCAATTCATTCCAAACTCAGTGACTGTGTTAGAGATATCAGTTGTACCCCAAATGGTGCAGAGGGGTGTTCTAGTTACATATAGGATATGTATAGGACCGGACTATAGTTTTGCTTTGACTCCGGTCACCAGTTATTTTCTGTATGGATCCTCCTCCTGCACTTGTCCTCACCTGTTTTCCCAGCAGGTGTCAGCCTCTCAATCCCAGCCCCTCCCGTGGGGCCATGTTCCAATGGGGTCCACAATCCAGCTCAGCCAGAATATGTGATGATTAACCCTCTGTGGCAATTTGATATTATTTATGAATTCCAAAAAGAGATAATCTATATCTCTTATGTTTGTAAACTAGTCTGTTCCTCTGGGCGTGATGACACTTTGATTGTTTAGATTCAGCTGAGATGTCCGATTAAATTATGTTAAGATTAGGGCTTTAATTCAACCACATCATTAGAGTGCAACTCAGCATTGAGTCCCAGCCCCCTTGGTGGGCTGATAAAACAGATTCTAAAATGGAAGTAGATGCACAGAGAAGAAACACAGAGGCTCCTGCAGGCCCAGGAAGAGAGACAAGCCTGATAATTTACAGCTGATCTTGTGAAGAGACCAGAGCAGCTGAGCCAGGAAAGGAACAAGCCCCAGAGGAAAAGAGAAGAGCCTTATACCAGCCTACAGCTGAGATCAGAAGAAGCTGGGACCATGGAGCCTTAAGAGGAAGAAGGGAGGCTGAACCCTCACAGACATGGCCCGCCATCTTGCTTCAACACATGGCAAATGACTCTGGGTGAGAAAGTACCTCTTATGGTACCTTGAGTTGGTCTCTTTAGGGCCTTGTGGCTGTAAGCTTCTACTGCAAATAAATACCCTTTATAAAAGCCAACAGAGTTCTGGTACTTTACATTAGCGCCCCTTTTAGCTGACTAATACACCCTCTCACCACTCTTGGCTATCATCAGTCTGATATTCCCAGACGTATGAGCTTTCTATTGCCACTGAAACAAATGACCATGATCTCAGTGGCTTTTAAAAACCCCACACATGTATTCGCATGCAGTTCTAGAGCTTGGCGGTGTGAAATCAGTTTAAATGGGCTAAAGTCAAGTTGTCGGTTGGGCTCTTTTTTAGTCAGAGTTCTCTCGGGAAACAGAATCAACAGGAGATATCTGTTAAAAATATAAGATTTTATAAGAGTCTCTCACGTGACCGTGGGGATGCACAAATTCAGGTTCTGCAGGCAGGCTGCAAGCCAGGGGCTCCGATGAAAGACCGATGAAGGGTCCTTAATGAGTTTCTGGGAGAAGTTGGCTATGAAACGACGAGCTGGGAAATTCTCTCTGAATGTTGAAATCAGTTCCCTTTTATGGCAGTCAACTGAATGGATAAAAGCGTCATCTATTCTTGATCCAATCTCGCTGATTGATGCAGATGTAATCAGCCATCCATGCAGTAAACTCACTGGTGATCTAAGTCCATAAATGCTCTTGTATTACAATTACCCAGTGCTTGCTGGACCTAATACCTGGACACAATTACCTGGCCGAGTTGACATATTAGCCTAACCATCACAGGCTCCTTCCTTCTGGAGAATCTAGGATAGAATATGTTTCCTTGCCTTTTCCTGTTTCTAGATGCCACCTATGTCCCTTGGCTCATGTCCCCTTCCTCCAATTTCAAAGCCAGCAGCATAACATTTTACTTCTGTGTCACATCACCTTTTCTCTTCATTGGTCAAATCTCCCTCTACCTTCTTCTTATAAGTACACTTGTGATTATATTTAGGGCCCGCTTGGAAAATCCAGGATAATCTCCCCATCTCAAGATCTTAACTTAATCACCTCTGCAAAGTCTCTTTTGCTATATGAGGTAGCAGTCACAGGTCCTGGGGATCAGGACATGGATATCTTTGGGTGTCATTACTCAGCCTCCCACACCAGGTGTGCCCTTGTCTGGCCACACTGGCTGATTAGAGCTGGTTGGGGTCTGTGCCAGTTGCCTATATTTTGACTCTGACCAGTTGTCAAAAATTTTGTTATCAGCCTTCTTTGTTAGAGAACTGAGTGAATATGAGTTTGTAGGGGGCTGAAATAGACAGCCACAGAGCTTAAAAAAAAAAAAAAATTACTGAAACCAGTAGTGTTCAGGTGTATTAGGGTGTGAGTCAAGATAAGGAAAAGCATAAATAAGAAAAGTCCAGGAATGTGTTAGCGAAATGAGACTGAGATGTCAGAGACAGGAAAAAGAAAAGCCACAGGAAAGCAAAGAGCAAAGTTTCCTGCCCTTGAGCAGGTAATAAGCAAATAGACTTATAGAGGGCTCTCTGGAGTTTCACTTTGACCTGAATCCCAGGGAGAGAGTCATCCTGGGAACCACCCAGGAAGGACTTGGTCTGTGCAGGAAAAAGAGGCTGAGTCCAGGGCAGGCCTGGATGTGGAACTCCAGTTCTGGGCCTGTGCTGTGAGCCCGTGGCTTTGCCTCCCTCCCTCAGTGCAGAGTAGTCGCTGGATCAGCTAGAGCAGAATCACTTGGCAAAATGCAGGACCTGGGCCTTTCCCCAGAACCATCAGAATTTATGGAGGTGGGGTCCTGGGATCTGTATTTTAATAAGAACAGATCATTCTTACATGCTGAAGTTCCCGGGCAGGAGCATTGTGACTGGCATATAGAGGAGGCTCAGGACACCATCTTTTCACAGGATTTTATACAAAGTGTTCTGAGTCACTCATGAGCAGAGAACAAATAGCCATAACCATCATAGGCAGAGACCCCAGAATCATCCAAGATCTGAGAGGGCAGATAGGCTTTCACTTCACTTACCAATGGTGATTGATTGGTAGTGGCTGCCCAGAACGTAGTGTTAAGATAAATTAAGAGGCCTCACCTGGGTTTAGATGGGGAAGAGAGCAGTGATTAATTAGTAATGTCTGCCATGAGCACAGGCTGAGGAGGGGGCCTGTGCATAAGTGCTTCCTATCTGCCATTTTCTCCTAGAAAGACCTAGCTAAACTTTCTTGTTTTATGCTGAGTTATAGTATATTAACAAAAGACTGGATGGAAAGATATATGTACATTTTAAAGAACAAAAACAAAACATATCCTTTACAAAATCTCTAGATAGTTTCAAAATCTCCTTGGGTAACACACATTGTCTCACAACTTTCTTAATGTCTAATTTAAATAAATCCCTTTTGGCACAATTTATGTCCAGTGTCTTTCATTCTGTCCTTAGAGAAAAACAGAACAGCTGCTCATGCTCTCTTATTCAATATGCCTCCCTATTTTTAAGAATTCAGTTCCCCAGAAAAAAAATTAACAAGACTCTTCTATTTTAATGAGTTACTTGTTTGGTGGATTGGCATTTTTCTCCCCCAAGCTCAAAATTCTTGCTTATAGAGACAAGTTAGAATAGAACATTGAGGGTAGAAGGAGATTAGATATTATTCAACTGTCTCTTTTCACAGATGGGAGAAGAGGCCTAGAGAAATGGAGGACCTGGCTTGCCCACACAGCAGAATCAGAACTAAGACTAAGCTATCCTACCTCTTACTTTAGATTTGCTTCTATTAGACCACGTGAAGGGAGAGAATAAACGCAGGATCCAGCGAGTCTTGGCATTCGGTGTCCATACACATCAATGGCTTCTGCCCTCAAGCCCCCGGGTCTTTTGCCAGCGAGAATGGGAATGGATGGATAAGCAGCCTGATCCTGTACTTCCTCCTTGGCGGGGCAGTTCTGAGGAGTTAGTGACCTGGTCTCTCCCCAGCAGGGCTCAGCCCCACTGACCCACTAGTGCGCCTTTATTCACTTTCTCTCACCCTCTCTCACTTCCCTACTCCCTCACTGTGCTTTCCAAGATCACCTCCCAAATTAATTATTTGCACTCAAATGCTTCCTTTGTGATCTTCTTTGGGGGGAAATCAAACAAAGGCAGTGCTTTACAATCAAACACAGAGAAGCTCAGCATGAGCTGTGAATTCAGGAACCTGGACGATGGCTGGGTTTCCAACGATGAGCAATCTTCAGGACTGGCTGCATAATTTAGGGAGCCCGTTGCAAATTGAACATGTGGTGTCCTTTGTTGAAAAAGTACTAAAAATTTCGTGACAGCTACAGCAGAGCCTTAAACCAAGTTCAGGGCTCTCCAGAGCACGGCGGCCTGTGTGATGGCACAGATTGCATGCCCATGAAGCTGGCCCTGGCAATCTTTCTATATGAGAATCACTACTGTCAACAATGGCAACCACTGGTCGAGCCCTTACTGTGTGCCAGGAAATGTGCTCTACCCTTTAGATCGCATTATGCCATTTATTCCTTGTGACAACCTCATGGAACAGATATTACTTATTGGAAGATCTACTGTGCACGCAGGACAGGGTGCTCTGTGGGACTTTTCTCATTGTTCTGGAATCATGAGCAAGATGGAAAGCTACCAAAAAAAGCTGCTAAGCATGCCCATTGTGGTAGGCAGAATAACGCTCCCCAAAGATGTCCACACCCCACCCCCGGAACCTGTGAAGACAGGGAAAGGGGCTTTGCAGGTTTGAACAAGGTTAAAGACCTTGAGGGAGGGAGATTATCCTGGATGATCCAGATGGCGGATCCTAACCACACATTCCTTAAAATAACTTGTCCTGAGAGGGGAATGTGACTGTGGAAGAAGGGTCAGAGAGATGCAACCTGGAGGAAGGGGTCCGTTAGCCAAGGAATGTGTGGCCTCCAGAAGCCGGAAAAGTCAAGGAAGCATTCTCTCTCAGAGCCTCCAGAAAGGGACACAGCCTGCGGACACCTTGATGTTAGCCCAGTAAGGCGTGCTTTGGCCTTGTAACCTATAAGATAATGAATTTCTGTCGTTTGAAGCCACTACATTTGTGGTCATTTGTTACAGAAGCAATAGGAAACTAATATATCCACATTCTAAACAAGGAAAGTGGCACCAACGATCAGCCAGATACCTTTTCCCAGACTTTAGAAGGATGTGCAAAAGACTTAAACAGACATTTCTCCGAAGAGGAAATACAAATGGCCAAAAAAAAAAAAAATGTTCAATATCACTAGCTATTAGGGAAATGCAAATCAAAAGGACAACCACATAGAATGGCTATTAGTAAAAAAACAAAACTCCAAGTGCTAAATCCAATCACCTGTGCCCTTATAAGAAGAGGAAACAGACAGACGCACATGAGGACGGAGACTGTGAAGATAGAGGCAGAGCCTGGGGTGACACAGCTGCAAGCCAAGGCTCTCTAGCAATAACGAGAAGCAAGGAGAGAGGCAGGAAGGGATTCTTCCCTGGAGCTTCAGAGGGAGCACTGTCCTGTCGAAACCTTGATTTCAGACTTTTGGCCTCCGGAAATGTGAGGGGATGGCCTCCTGTCTGAAGCCACCAGTTTGTTGTAATTGTCCGAGGCAGCCCTAGGACACTGAGGCAGCTTGGGGGCCTTGGATCACTGATGAGGCTGGAGGGAGACGCGGCTGCTCTCCTCAGAGGCGTCCTTAGTGACAGGCTGGGGGCGAGAGCCTCCCACACAAACAGACGCTTTGGCAACTGAGAGAGCCCCAGAGTGAGGGCAGGAACAACCTGCAGGTGACCAGACACTTAAGAAGAGTCTGCTCCCTTAGCCTGTAAAGTCTGAGACAAGAAGAAGGCCGGAAGGGGGACACAAATGGTATACTCACGTGCCCCCCTCCACTGCAAGCTCCTCAAGCCTTGAGTCTTTACTGTCTGGGGGTTGGGGAGAGCTGTGACCTGGGTACGAGATTAAAGTTGCAAACTGCATTGGACCAATTGAAAGGGACTAGAAGTTACGGAATATGCCCGAGATAAGGTTAAGGAAGAGGAATGGGAGATGCAGCTTAAGCAGTTGAAAGCAGTGGTTAGGGCAAAAACAATTATTTCTTATTTATGCCCCACCAGATTGAACCTCGCTGTTAAGTTGATTTTGTGCTAAGGTGGTGAACGCTGAGGAAATACTGGGAGAAGCAGACTAAAAAAAGAGGCTGCAGAGTGCTTCTGTTGTGGTCCGAAGAGCAGGGGGAGCCAAGAACATGTGGGAATGTGACCGTGTGGGACAGACTGGCCACCGAGTCTGAGCAGCAGGGAGCAGGCGGGCTAATATATATGTAAATAAAATCAACAGTAACTAGAGCAGAGCTCGATGGGGTCCTGCCAGTTCCCCCTTGGCAGTGGCTTAGGAGGAGGTTGTGAAGGGAGAGGTCCAGAGTCAATAGTTGTGAATAAAAGGGATCACCCCAGTTAAGGAGCTGAGGAACATATGTTACTGGGAACCTGTCACCTCCCACTGATGTGGCCATAGGAAAATAAAACCAGTGTTAGGGTTCCTCAAAGCCCCAGCCATTCTGCCTGAAGGCCGTCGCTGTCTAGAAGGCTCCACGGCTAGTCTTGTTCTCCCCCTGGCTTTCGTGAGGCGTCTGGGGTTCTGCCAGGAGGCGGCTCTCCCTGGTCCTCCCCACCGGGAGCCTCCAGCCCCTGCAAGCGGTCAGGGGGCACAGAAGTTTGAGACATCATCCCCCGCGTTTTATATGAAGAAACTGGGGCTCCCAGAGGTTAAGTGACTGGCCCGAGATCACAGAGCTTCTGAGAAAGAGAGCTTGGGTTTGAGTCCTGGCCCCTCTCTGTCGACGGTAGAGCCTAACACTGCAAAGCAAGTCGGGTCTGAGGACGGGCTGCTCGGGTGGTCTCCCGGCTGCACGCCGCTGGTCCACCGAGCAGTGAGCAGAGTACATATGGGCAGCAACTGTAGGAGACGCCTGCGGGGCTTGCCACGTCCCCTTGGACGCCTGCACCCTCCCCAGGTGCTTTCACTACCATGGCCAGGGCCCAGGCGTCCTGGCCAGTGGCTGCCCTGAGGCGGCTGAAATTGCCTTTTCTTCCTTTCCACTTCTTTTGGGGCTTAAAGGGTGATTTTTTTTTTTTTTGAATGGGAGGAAATAAACCCTCCCATTAAGAGTCAGTTAATTAATTAACTAATCAATTAAGAGAACATACTCTCTTCTCTGTGGCTTATGAGGGTCTTTGCTCTCTCTGGTCTGAATTGGACAGGACAACCTGGGTTTGGAGAAATGCCTGGTCCTTTTGACAGATCCACTGAGTCCACAAATATTACCTATTTTTCTTAAGGCCAGAGAGGAATTTATAATCCTAAATTAGCCCCAGAGAGGACAGTCAAGTAAATTCAAATCCACAAGGTTTTTCCAGTGGAAATTATTGCTTAACACTGGTTCAGATGCTTAAAGTGTTAGAACAGCAAAGTACTACCTTTTAAGGAGCTGACATATCAATTAAGATAAAAAAAATTTAAGAGCACAATATGAGACAGACTGCAATCAAATTTGAAATCGTGTGGTAAAAATCTGCAAACCAAAGGTATAAAGAAAAGAGTAAATTGGGATGAAATCATGATTTGAAAAAGTGATAGCAAAGCAAAAAAAGCAGCAAAATGAGTAAAACTATATTAAAAGTATGAAAGTCAGATTGTAGGCTTGGTTTTATTTTTCTAGAAACCTTTCTTTGAATAATTTATACAGCACTAGGCAGAGTTGTCATTTTTGTTTTTAGACCACTTAATACATATTGATTGAAATGGTGGGAGACATAACTAAAAAATCAAAATGCTTTTTTCCTAATTTTTCCAAACCATCTCCTAAGAGTTGGCTTAGCTCTTCTTTCTTTTTACTTTTTTGTGGTTAAAACACATATATAACATAATTTTTGCCATTTTAACCATTTTTAAGTGTACAGTTCAGTGGCATTAATTACATTTACAATGTCATGTTACCATCACCACTAACTGTTACCAAAACTTTTTGTCACTCCAAAAATGTGACTAAGCACTAAAAATGCTGTTATGCTTAAGATATTCAACCTATCTTTCCAATATCACTTGGTAAATTGTTGGCTAATCTTGGCACAGATTTCACCATGACAGAGTGAAGCCTTCAACATTGCCTAGACAGGCACTGAATTGTAAGGGGCAGACTTTCTCTCCATAGTGCATCTGCTTCTTTTACATTCTAAAAGCCTCCTGCAGAAAATTTTCTTAGGAATCAAATACAAACTCATACTGCAATTTTAGGCATTTCCCATTAGCCTCCCCTTTTATTGTAACTAAAGAAAAGTTTCTTGTTTAACCATTTTTTGCTTACATCACAAATTTGACTATAAAGTACATTTCAGTAAACTGGATTTTATTTTGTTATTAAATCTTTTTACAAAATTAGAGAAACATCCCTTTGAAAAAGTTGTTTATATTTCTTTCTTTCCTTCTTTCTTTCTTTCTTTGCAAACTTTATATTCAGAATGAGTTAAGGATCTAGGGTGCGGCAAGCCATCTTTTTAAAGAAATACCATTTACTTTTTTCTGATATTAAAAATGGCACATGGCATTGTAGAAAGAATGAAAAATATAGAAAATTATATAAAGGAAAATAGAAATTACCTGTAATGTATATGGATAACCATTGGTAACATTTTAGTATATTTCCAATCATTTTTTTCCCATGTATACGTAAATTTTTAGTAAAGTTGGGGTCATATTGCATGCACAGTTTTTTGTGTGTTCTGCTTTTTTCACTTTTTATTATATTGTAATCATTTCCCATGTCATTAAATATTTATTTAAAATAATGATTTTTAGTGACAACATAATATTTTCTAGTATGGACATGTAATTAATTTAAATACAGCTGTATTACTGCATATTTAGATTGTTCCTAATTAGTTGCTACAACAAATAAGGCATATCCTTACATAGATATCTTTGCAGTGTCCCTGAATGTTTCCTTAACATATATTCCTAGAAGTAGGATTTCAGAATCAGACTATGGACATTTTAGAGACTCTTAACAAGTGATTCTAGATGCCACCAACAGTCTATAATACGCCTCTGTCACTGCCACCTTGTCATTAACAAATACTATTTTAAAAGTATTTTTCAAGCCAGAGCCTTGAGATGGATCCAAGAGTCAGAGCTGCAGAGACTGAATGTCAAG